>PVHP010017496.1:0-34415 GCA_004024765.1 Zapus hudsonius | reverse complement strand
TGGGTTATAAAAGCCCTTTTATAAAGCCATTTTTAAACAAAACAAAAAGTTTACAAAAGAAAAAAGATACAGAAAAAGAATAACTTGCTTCTTATGTCCCCCAAAGAAGAAGAAAAAAAGGGGGGAGACAATGCCACATGCTCAACAATAAGGGTTTCTTTTCCTTAGTTTTAATACAAAATACAAGCAAAGGATACATATACTTAAAACAAAGCTTAGGAGCAGACACGCGGTCCTGGAAGTCCTTCCATAAAAGCAAAGCAGGAGTTTGTTTTTTTCTGTCTATGCAGATACACAGAGACTGACTGGGATATGTAAAAATTAAGTGTCACAAAAGACCATCACGATTCTATCAATGCATATTGCATCTATAATTCACGAACATGGGTGACAAAATCATGTTCACTTCAACCCCATCTTGTTTAAATTTAAAAACAAACTCTTAAATAAAGTGGTTACATTCAGACTTAACTTCCTAGGAGCATGCTGCAGATTTCAGCACTGTTCAGGTATTGCAAGAATGCCCAACCCTCTGTGGTGTCTGATCATGGCAGCATGAAGACAGGTATGTCCCATCCTGTAGACTACAACAGTGATGCAGGTTCTTCTTTAACCCTTCCTGCCCAGAACATTAAAAACAAAGGACTGAAATCAAGGAAGACCGGGAGTTTTTGAGCTGACATATGAAGTCTCTAACAGGTAAGTCAAGGCAAACAGTTACTGAGAACTTGGCTGCTGCTTAACCTGGCAAGTCTTAAATCTTGCGGGAATTAAGTGTAAGGTTTGCCGCAACATGTTCATGGTAAACAGACTAAGTAGAGCTCTTATTTACAAATCTTGTAACAAATATTTCTGGAGGAAAAAAAATTCACTAATTTCCAGAAGACAAAAGTTTAATTGCCAGACATATACAAACACACTCACACACACCCACACCCACACAACACTTCAGGGGTTTTGTACATATTATTTTTTAGGGCATAAAACTGAGTACTATACCTCCACACCCCACCAAAAAATGAACAAAAGAAATCCCAAATTACCCTCCCCCCATAATCTAGAAAACCCTCCCTTACCCCTGATATACAAAGTGTCTGCACAACAGTGGTGTTCTACAGCCACACAGAGCATGCTCAGATGTCACCAGTTCAGTTATTCCATTGACATGGCAACAGGTAGGTATATGGGATTCTTCCCAATAGTGGTTATTACAGTCAGCACCACTGTGAATTTTGCGAATTGGGTTTTGAACAAATGTATAAATTATGGATTTGATATTCAAAAACAAACATGTATTGAGTTTATCCAAGCCAAAGGGGAAAGGCGACTGAAACTTGGTTACTGACAAATAATAAACTACTCTTCACTGTAAGTGAGCTGCTTCTTCCAGAGAACACATTCCACTCAAGAGCAACCAGCTTGGTCACCTTCCCTATCCTTCGTCAGGAAGATGTATTGTCACAGGAGCACAGTGCAGCACCTTCCTTCTCCCAAGCCCCAGGTGGGAATTCTTTCCAGTGTAGCCAGCCGCTGCTATACACAGACAACACTCACTCTACAACAGCAATGGTGACCATTCTTCAGAAAGCGTTCCCTGTGCCCCTGGTACTGAATTCTGCTCTTGCCTTTCTCCCAGCAGCACCTAAACTATTCCCCACCCCAGGCTGTACTCAAAATCCACTTGTTACTTAAACATTCATGGACATAAGAAATATTGTTAAAAAGCATCAGCTGGCCATGGTAACACTATTACCAGCACTAGTAGAGGCAGGATTTCCAGGTGGGGCTACTTAGCAAATAAAAAAAAAAATCAAGTTCAGATTAGTTGATCATATCTGCAGATATCAAAATTTACTGCTGGGTGTGGTGGCACACACCTTTAATCCCAGCACTCAGGAGGCAGAGGTAGGAGGATCGATGTGAGTTTGAGGCCAGCCTGGACTACAGAGCGAGTTCCACCAGGTCAGCCTGAACTATACTGAGACCCTACCTTGGAAAAAAAGTTAAATAAAACCCTACTAAATTATAATCCCAAATTCCTCTTGATGTTATCTCTATGAAAATGCTATTTGAACCAGTATCAAGAATCAGTATTGAAGATCAAACTGGAACAAACCATTTTTTTGAGGGGTGGGAGGAGCTATCAAAGCTTAAAGAGAGCTCCATTAACCTTTTTTCAAGATCAGAAAGATTTCCTCCCACCTGTAATCCCAGCACATGGGAGGTGGAGGAGGATGAAGAGTTCAAGGCCAACTTGGCTACATAACAAGTTCAAGGCTAGGCTGTGGTACATGAAACCCTGTCATCAGTTTTCCTTTATGAAATCACTATGGAGTGGAGGTATGGGGTATATGGAAGCGTTTTAGGAAGGAGACAAGTCTGTCACTACTGGGATTGAAATTTATCCTTGGGGTCCACTCTCCCAAATCTGAACTGAGGCGAGGAGCAGCAGAAACTCGCCAGGGGGTAACACAGAAGCGACCATTTCTAGCTGAGGGAGAGCTAACAGAATGTAGTGTCAATCCTCATGGCTGCTGAAAACTGCTGTAGAGGTTTAACCCTAGTTGAGTGAGCTTAGAGGGAATCAGGGACAAGCACCTTCAAGACAATGTCCCATTTCCTGAGCACTGCAAAATAAGAGTGACTGCTATTGCCACTACATTACGGGCCCACTAGGAAAAAACCAAAGGGATGGTAAGCCAAGGGAAGTGGCCATGGCCAGTCACTATCAGCTTACAGCTGCTAACACATCCTGATGTAGTACCAAGCCCGACTGCTGAGCACCTGTTTCCAGTTGGGTCACCAGTAACTGTCCTATTTGCATGCAGGATTTGAGGGGAAGACCAGAGTATTTTAAACCACCAAGAAGTGAAGAAAACAAAGGTTATTCAGAGCCTGTCTCACCAGAGGACACAGATCCTTCTGTCTGGCCTATTTGAAAATTTCGATTTAATGAATTAGTTTTCAAAGGGACTTTAAACAGAAACCCCAATCAAATGGGCACAAGTTACCTGAAAGCCACAATTATTTCTAAAGTATAGGCAGATAAAACAAATCAAAGATATTATGTGTAATGTATTAAAAAAAAAAAAACTAGTAAAACTGAGGCTAATGTTTCAATGGATCCTACCCCCCAGGCCATCATGAAACATAACCTAATAAAAGCCTGAATGTTACTAGGAATGTAAGACTGAGTTATAAACCCCTAAAAAGAGTGACTGGTAGAAATGCTGAAGGGGTATTACTCTATGAACACTAGCCTCTTTAGCTAAAGATGGATGATGGATACCTGAGCAAAGCCGCTAAGCAAACACAATAATCCTTAACACCCTCATCACAAAGGAATTTAACCATCATGTAAAACAATAATCCAGCTGCTCCTATGTTCACATCCTACCCTTCTGGCCATGTTATAAAACTCAATTCATTAACAGAGTGCAGCAATGAAACAACACTGCCACAAGGTGGTTTTCTATATTAAGATCAGAGTTAAGAATATTCTTTAGTGTCTTTAAAACCAGAGTTACAGATGCCTAAGTTCTTTTCCCATTAGCTCATGGTATGTACACATAGGGCATGCCATGAGGCTCTCCTGAAGGCTTTCCTAAGGCCTGGCATCAATGGCAATGTGCACTCCTTTAGAATCTCAGGCCCTTCCTTTCAGAAACATGAGCAGTGAGGAGGGGAGGACCAACTACAGCGACCTAAGATGACAAACCAAACTCCATAGTAGGGGAGAAGCCTTAACACGATCCCATCCTGCCAGGATAGACATGGGGGAGATAGTATGCAGTAGTGTTCTATGTAGCAGCAAGAAGTGGACAGAGGAACTTTAAAACATTTCTATGAAAAGGTGGGAAGATTAGGGGATGAAAAGAAAGTCTATCCCCATGTAAAGAGAGCATGGTTCACGGGATCAGAGTGCACATCTAGAGCATGAAAGGATTTTTTTTTATTGTTTTCATAAAGGAAAAAAACCTCAATCCTTGGTAACTGAGCTTCACATTAGCTGGAACTTTATTGGTTAAAACCTTAACATTGTCAGTTTGAAAGAAATCCAGTGATGTGTAGCTTTATCTTGTCATTTAAATCCTAGGCTATCTCTCTCTCTCATTTCTTGGTAAAATTTTTTCCAAAAAACAGTATACATGTATGTTCTAAAAACATGAACCATTGGAGAATGAAAATGAAACTGGGAGGGATTTCAGTTTTGGTGGCCTCTGTTTTTTAAGCTTATTAAAGACAATAGAGGAATAAAAGGCTCCGAGTCTTAAGAACAGGTATAAAATATAAAAAGAAACCCCTAGTCCCCATGCAAGCTCAGGAACCCTATTTCTCCCATAGTCCACAGGAAAAAAATATGAGTACTTTTAGTAACAACTCAGAATTATCTACTTGCCTCATCAGTGCAAGCGTAGAGCCATAATTTTGACATTTATGTATATAGAACATATAAACTCAGGTTAGACAAGTGTTTTTTTTTTAAGTACAGAAGAGAAAGAAGCAGTAATTTTTAACTAAAATCTGTTATTTTTTGATTACTGTTCAACTTGCTATTGTTTAGCAAAAAGCACTTTCCATAGTGTCCCTCTCTCAGGTCTTATTGCTTTACAATCGTGGCGTACCTCCCATTAAAAAGAAAAAGATGAAGCATCAATCCAGTGATTAATTTGACATGGCTTTCATTGAGGGGGGGAGTTGGCAAATAGAAGAGACCAACAGACAAAATGGTAACTTAAAACTTTAACATACAACGGTTTTTCTGAGAGAAAGAGAGAGAGGTTATTTTCAACAAATGAAAACAAGCACTGAAAGCCCATGAATCAAGCCAAAGCCAACATCATGTTCTATCTTGTGTAGCTTTTCATTTACCCCTTCTTTTTTGCTGCTTCTTCTTTCTTTCCTTTTTTTTTTTTTTTAAATAAAATCTTTCCCCAAACTCTCATCATTTTTAGTCTTCCCCAGACTGGGCTTCCTCTTCAGACCCTTCATCTCCAGACTTCTCAGGTGGGGGGCTTGCAGACGCCTTCTTTGCTGGAGGGCTCTCTGGCTCCTCGTCGTCTTCTTTGGGAGAAGGCGTCTTTTCCTTTGACACCTTCGAAGCTGTGGGACGGCCCACCTTCCCTTTGCCTTTTACCGGACTTGGCGTCACTGAAAGAAGCACAAGAGCAATTTGAGGAGGAAATAAACCTTAATAACATCTGTAGGGCTGGAGAGATGGCTCAGCGGTTAAGGCACTTGCCTCCAGTACCCAAGGCTCCTGGTTCAATTCCCCACATAAGCCAGACCCACAAAGTGGTGGCCCTGGTGCTATCTCTCTCTCTCTTTCTTTCTCTCTCTGTATCTCTCTGCTTGAAAATGAATAAATAAAAAAATTTTTAACAAAGAATAACATCTGTAAAAACACCCCAACTCACTAAAAAGTATGAGGGGAATACAGGATACATATAGATAAATCTATCTCGATTTTTAAACAGGACTTGCTAATTTCCAATCATTTCTTAAAATCCCTTTTTATATAAAATGTACATTGTTTATATATAGGGTACCATGTAATAGTTCAATACATTCATAGACATTTATAATGTTTAAATCAAGACAAGCCTGTTAGTCAACATTTACCCAATCATTTTTTAGTAGCATCCTAGTATTATGCTAGTAGTAGTGTTTTTTAAAAATATATATTTATTGTCCATAATGAGTTAATTATTTAGTGGGCAAACAATGAGTTGTTATCCCCAACTCCCCTGCCACCCCATCCCCAATCAGCTGGATATCCTCCTCTGTGGGTTGTCTGGATCAGTCCTTGTGGCAGGGGACCATGGATAGCCTAGTACTCAGCCTGGTTCTCCTGGCCCAAGTGTATTGTTACTGAGGGGCACCATACCTCTGGATAGTCTTCCCCACCACGGCTCTCACAATCTTTCTGCCCCCTCTTCTGCTCATTTCCCTAAATCGTGGTGGGTATTAAGGTTGCTTTAATGTTGTGAGTTTAGGGGTCTTTGTGTCAAAAATTGTTGGTTTCTGTCTCACTGGCTTATCCTGTGTTGATTAAATGGCTGTGGCTGTAATGTTTTTTTTTTTAATATCGTACCTATGTATGAATGTTTTTTTAAATATTTTATTTATTCATTTTCAAGCAGAGATACAGAAAGAGAGAAAGAGAAAAAGAGAGAGAGAGAGAGAGAGAGAGAGAGAGAGAGAGAGAGAGAGAGAGAGAGAGAGAGAGAGAGAGAGAGAACATTCACACCAGGGCCACCACCTTGTGTGTCTGGCTTATGTGGGTACTGGGGAATTGAACCCAGGGCCTTAGGCACTGGAGGCAAGTGCCTTAACCCCTGAGCCATCTCTCCAGCCCCTATGCTAGTAGTAATGCTTTTAATAAGGAAGCATGATAGTATAAAAAAATCCACATCACCCTTAGGGAAAAGGTACAACTTAATCTGAGTAGAAACTGAAGCCATCAAATAAGTATTATTTTATTTTTTAGCTCTTCATTCCCAACAGTATCAAGTGAAGGGGGAAAAAACATTTATTCTATGTGCTGGAATAAAACCCTTATATAAAAAAATCAAATCTAGATTTCTGATTTCATTAGCAAACTAGTTCCAACTGGGAAAGAGTCTGGCAGAAACCATTAGGACAGAATTCTTTCAGATTTCTGGTATTCCGTTATATGCAAGGCCAATACTGAGGGTCCAACAAAGTATTTCTATAAAGAATTGGTCTTCTGCAGGGGCTCACCTGTAGCCTTTAGTCTGGGTTTCGGCATTTTCTTTTCTTTTCTCTCAGGTTTGGACTTCTTAACCATCTTTTTGTTTTTCTTTTTTGAACTGCCATAGTCACTGTCATCATCATCTTCCATTAGGAAATCTTCATCGCTGCCAGAATCTTCTGAGAGGAAAGAAGAATTTCAATGTCCAACTTGTGAACAAAGGGAAAGACAGCTGAAAATGGCTGAAGGATGGAATCTGGGAGCTATGGCTTCTGTTTGTAGCTCTACCACCAATTTAGAGCTGTCATTAGACCCTTCTATAAAATGAGTATATGACTGACTGACTTGTTAGGTCATACTTTTATATTTTAAAATGAAAATTTTAAGATTGTTTCAAGAATTGGCTGAAAGTGGAAAGAATAAAACTTAATGGAATAAAAACTGAAACCAGGTCTGGTATGTGCCTGTAACCCCTGCACAGTTGAAATCCTGTCTCCAAATAGGACACAGCAATGACCTAGCATGTTTGCAAGGCCCTGGGTTTATCTGCAGCACTGTAAACAAACCCAGAAACTGTCCAACACCTAAGCAACTTCTGGCAGTTCTATCACTCCCATGTAGTACTGGTTAAAATGAAAACAAAATGACTTGGTATTTTTAAATGCCAATTTTGAATAAATGAAACTAGAAAACTAATTATAAAGTAGAAATACATAACTAACCTGAATAACCTATGAAACATCTAAGTTCTATAATTAACTTTTTTTTTTATCCTTCTTTGCCAGGCTAAAATACAAACTTCCAGGAGTGGTGGATCACTCTTTCCTGGGAGTTCAAGGCCAGCTTCAGTTACAAGTGAGTTCCAGGTCAGCTTGGGCTAGAGCTGAAACTCTGCCACAAACAAAAATATAGGGCCAGGGCTTAGGATGAGGCTCAGTTGGTCAAGTGCTTGCTTGTCATGCATAAGGCCTGGGCTCAATCCCTAGCAATACATAAATCAAATGTGGTAGTACATACCTAAAATCCCAGCACTTGGGAGGTAGAGGCAGGAAGATCAAAAGTTCAAGGTTATCTTCATCTGTAGAGGGCACTTCAGACTAGCCTAGCTACAAAAGACCCTGTCTTAAAACAAAAACAAAATTCCGAAGAACAGTAGTGAACTTTACGTACTCTCCTGGAATGGAGCCTCATCCTCTTCCTCCGGCTCCTCCTCACTGCCCACATCCTCCAAGAGCATTTCTCTTTGTTTAGACGCTGCTTTAGATGCTGCCTGCCGTTGCTGGCGCACATTTTTGTGATCATCTTTTTCATCTTCACTGTCTTCTGCAATATAAAAATTTTCTAAGCTGTAATGATTATGATCAACGATGTCATAATCTGCCAATATAGGATTTAACCTGAATCTGAATTTCATTCTAAATCCTTAAAAATTCTTGTAAGCAGGGCTCAGAGGTTAAGGCACCTGCCTCCTGTGCTTAAGGCCCCAGGTTCAATTCCCCAATAACCACATATGCCAGACCCACAACGTGGTGGCCCTGGTGCTCTCTCTTTCTCTCTCTGTATTTTTCTGCTTGAAAATAAATTATATATAAAAAAAAATCTTGTAAGCAGCCTGGCATGGTGGCACAGGCCTGTAGTCCCAGCACTTGGGAGGCAGATGTAGAAAGATCTCTGTGAATTCAAGGCCAGCCTGAGACTACATAGTGAATTCCAGGTCAGACTGAGAGCGAGACCCTACCTCAAAAAATGAAACAAAAACCAACAACAAAAAAAAAGTCTTGCAAACCAGGGATGGTGATGGGACATGTCTGTAATTATAGCTACAGGATTTAGAGTTCAAGACCTGTCTGGATATAGAGAGCTGATGTTTTTTAAAAATCCTATCAAATATTCTAAGGGGAATCTAAAGTTCATTAGTTAACAAGTACCTTAAATAAATGAGACTGCCAGGCGTGGTGGCGCATGCCTTTAATCCCAGCACTCGGGAGGCAGAGATAGGAGGATTGCCATGAGTTCAAGGCCACCCTGAGACAACACAGTGAATTCCAGGTCAGCCTGGACTAGAGCGAGACCCTACCTCGAAAAACCAAAATAAATAAATAAATAAATTAATTAATTAATTAGACTAAGGGACTGGCTAGGCTCAGTGGGTAAATGCGCTTACTGCCCAAGTGAGTTAACCTGAGCTCAGATTCCCAAGACCCTTGTTAAAGTAGATGGTTTATCTGTCATCTTTGCACAGTTATGGTGAAATGGGAGACAGACATAAAAACAAACAAAATACAATGAAAAAATAAGATTGGGCTGGGGAGATTGTTCAGTGGTTAAAGGTGCTTTGTTTCAAAGCCTGTTGGTACAGGTTCAATCCCCTAGGTACCTACACAAAGCCAGATGCACAAAGTGGCACATGCAACTGGAATGGCAAGAGGTCCTAGCACACCCCATTCTCAAAAAAAAAAAAAAAAAAAAAAAGCCAGGCATGGTGTGGACACTTTTAATCCCAGTACATGGAAGGCTGAGTTCGAGGCAGCCTGGGCTAGAGTAAGATTGCTTTAAAAAGAAAAGACCATGTGCTCATGACATTACTTCGGCATGTAGTTTTAAGCAACTACAAAGCTGAATTACAGTAAGAACATTTGGTTCTCATATTTTAAACTTATATAACTGCTTTGCTCTAAAACTCTTAGTTACATTCAGATCTATGCTCATTATTTCCAGAACAAAATTCATAAAAATATTTTAAAATAGTAGAAGTGGCTTAGTGGTTAAGAATGCTTGCTTGCTGTACAATTAGAAGAACCTGAGTTCAATCCTCAGATCCCACCAGACAGAGACATGCCTATATCCCTAGTAGTAGTATCACTGGTCAGCTAGTTTAACCAAACAGTGGGGAGCTAGCTCCAAGGTTCAGTGAGAGACTACCTCAGTGAATAAAGGGAACAACAACAGAAGACACTTGATGTGTTCCTCTGGCCCCTGCATGTGTGCACACAGGGTATGCACGTGCGCATGTACACATAGAGCCAGAAAGACAAAGCAGGCCATACAGGTCAACACTAAAATGCCTCAGAATATTAGTTATAAAATTCCCAATTGTTACAAATTAAATTTAAAATTACATATCAGCAGGATTAAGTCCTCAGGACTGAATCCATGGGTGTTCATGTATTCATTTTTTTTTTTTTCTTTGAGTCAGGATCTTCCTATGTAGCACTTAGATGGCTTTATATTCCAGCAATCCCTTTGTCTCCACATCCTGAGTTCTGGTATTACATGTGCATGGTACCACAGCTGGTCCACATTAATTCTTTAAATTGAAAAAGAAATTTTTTGAGATAGGCCTAACTACTAGCTCAGGCTGTCTTCAAATTCATGGCAATTCTATCCCAGCCTTCCAAGAGCTGGGCTTATAGGCATGAGTTATAATGCTCAGCTTTACTTTAAAATTTTTACAAAAAGCTTTCTGTATGGCTGTTTTAAAATACATTTACATAGTTTAATGTCATGTTCTAATTCATATACAAGTTTTTGATCCTGATTATGCATTAATATAGTATGTTAAAAACAACAACAACAAAAAGCATGCTGGGTGTGGTGGGGCATACCTATCCTTATACTCAGGAGATGCAGTTAAGTAAGAGGATCACTGTGAGTTGGAGGTCAGCCTAAGACTACATAGTGAATTCCAGAGCTAGAGACCTGGGCTAGAGACCCTACCTAGAAAAACCAAAGCGGGAAGGGGAGGAAACAACCAATAAGCAAACAAAAACAAAGCAAAAGCAAACCATAAACCCCCCAAAGCCGTAACATCCCAACTAGAAGGGCTAAATCAGAACCTTGGGGCAGGGTCCTGAATGTGTATTCGGTATTAAACCATCAGGACCAAGGATTACTTTTAGCAACTTGAAGCAACTGTCTAGGAGATAGAGGTAGGAGGATCCCTGTGAGTTCAAGGCCAGCCTGGGACTACAGAGTGAGTTCCAGGTCAGCCCAGGCTAGAACAAGAGACAGACCCTGCCTCACAAAACAATACATCATGGAGAAATCTTTGTAATCCCAGCATTTGCAGCAGTGTCAGACATATAAAACTGCCTGTCAATAAATAGTGAATATATGAATTATACCCATTATATTAAAAGTAGCTTACCAGCTGAGTGAGAATCATCCTTTTTGGTCTTCACATCCTTTTCTTCTGAGTCCTCACTATAGGCAAAAAAGAAAATTCTTAAGTCTTAGATCAGTGCTTGGGATAGATTGAGGCACTGCCTCAAAAACATAGAAAATAATGATGATGATAAGTTTTAGATTAAAACCTAAATGGCAGCTAAATATGGTATCTCACACATATTATCCCAGCACTCAGGAAGCTGAGGCAGAAAGATATATATGAGCTCTAGGCCAGCTTGGGCTAAAGAATAAGAGACCCTTTGCAAGCAAAATGAAAGTCAACATGAACACACACTTCTGATAGAATATGACTTATCTAACTGCTTCTACTCTTTCCTCCATTCACAGAGACACACTGGTGAACAGGCATAATGTTATTATCTACTATGGAAAAATTACTTCCAAACACTAACAGGAAAAAAAGTTATTTCAAGACAGGCCTAGTTTCTTCTATCTAAAAAGAGAAAAATAAATACCAAGGGCCTACACCACAAGCAATGCCCTGAGTTCAATACCCACTCCCAGCCACAACCAACAAAACCAAAACTAAATGGGCAGGGGTAAGAGGCTCACAAATCTAAGTAATGAGGAAGAATTATATCAACTTCTCAAGTTACTTCAGTGAGTTTTTAAGAGTATAAATTCCTGAGCACCATTATGGCAAAGTCAAGAAAAAGCTAACCCCCCCCCCCAAGGTAGAATCTCACTCCAGCCCAGGCTGACTAGGAACTCACTATGTTGCCTCAGGGTGGCCTTGAACTCATGGCGTTCCTCCTACCTCTGTTCTCCCTAGCTCTGGATTAAAGGTGTGCACCAACATGCCCAGCTAAACTCAACTTTTAAATGGAAATGAATATAAAAATCAGCACAGGAAACATTTAAAGCAAATACTAATAAAAATTGCATGTTATCTCAATCATTCACAACACAGGAGATAATAATCCAATGAACAAACTAGAAACCAGGCATGGTGGCTCACACAATAATCCTAGAATTCAGGAAGCTGAGACTGGAGGGGTATGAGTTTCAAGTGGAGTTAAAGGCTGGCCTGGGCTGCACAATGAGATCCTGTCATCGTCCCCCCCAAAAAGGGGGGGGGGAGAGAGAATTCAGGTTGCATAAAATTACATTCACGAGATTGTAACAAACCATAAGCAGCTCATTCTTAGAGAAATGTATGTGAATACAAAGAAAATATTTTAAACTGGCTAAGAAATATACTATAGAATTCAGGAAATGTATCCCAATGGCATAATTCTGTATTGTTTTCATCAAAACCAGGTTTCTGGGCTGAAAAGATAGCACAGCATGTTAAAGGCACTTGCTTACCAAGCCTGACAGCCCAGGTTCAGTTCCCCAGCAACCATGTAAAAGCCAGATGCACCTAATGGTGCATGCATACGGATTTTGTTTGCAGTGACAAGAGGCCCTGGTGTTCTTTCCCTCTGCTCAAAAATAAATATTTGAAAAAAAATTTAGCCAGGCATGGTTACACATACCTTTAATCTCAGCATTTGGGAGGCGGAGGTAGGAGGATCACTCACTGTGAGTTAAAGGCCAGCCTGGGATTACAGAGTGAGTTCCAGGTCTGCCTGGGCTAGATCAAGAGGGAGACCCTGCCACAAAAAACAAACAGAAAAACCCAAGCAACCCACCCCCCAAATTTCTGAAATTCTCCAGCGATGAAAACATTACAAATTAGCTATATAAACAAAAACTACTCAGCAAATGCATGTATTTAATACCGATTTTAGTGTTTCAACATTCCTAGAACAAGTGAGAAATATTTCAGAAATGAAATAGTATTGAGAAGTGGAATAGCCTAATGGTTAAAATGTAGACTCTGGAGTCCAGCAGGTATGGTTTCAAAATCTGTTTGTCCATTTGCTGGGAAACCCTGGCTAAATTACGAATCATCTCAAAATAATAGATGTAAGAATTAAATGATAATGTAAAAAGCAGGACATTGGTGGCTCACATCTTTAATCCCAGCACTCAGGAGGCTGAAGTAGGAGAACTCTCATGAACTGAAAGCCAGCCTGGGCTATATAAAGTGAGTTTGAGGTCAGCCTGGCCTAGAATGAAACCGTGCCTCCAAAAAAAAAAAAAAAAAAAAAAAAAAACCCGAACCCCACAATATATAGCCTGACACTAATGCTTTTCTTCTTCATCATTATCTTAAGAGTTATACTACATTGAATGTGAAAATGTGTGCATACCCTGAAAAGAAGGGCAGAAATCACATGATTCTGATTCTTATGGTAGTTATATTATTTTAACTCATACTACAACATTTTTAAAACTAAGGGAAAAGGTCTAGAAATGTATAGCTCAATTATAGTGTTGCTTAACATGTGCAAGGCTCTAGGCTCCACTCTTAACACTGAAATAAAAAAGAAAAACCTAAGGGAAAATAAAGTGTCCAAGATAAGGGAGAACTGTTAGAACACTAACCCTCAATTAGCTGTACACCTTAAAGCTCCATAAGCTTTACTTAAAATTCTGCTATTGATTAGTTGACTGAATAGTTCTTTGCTATTACTACCATGAAGTTTGATGCCAACTTCAGGTAACAGATTACATATTAATACTATTTTTGGCTTCAGGTAGCAGCAAAGGCATTCTTAGATAACTTTGGACTCAAACTGAATCCAAGCTGCCTGATGACTGAGGAGGCTAACCCACCCATAAGCCCAGAAGAACCTAGGTAAGAGGAAATATGCAAAACGCCAAGTAGGCAGGGAATACTTTCCAAAAGTGTATAGAAATTTCAATTTAGGGGCTGGAGAGATGGCTCAGTGGTTAAAGGCATTTGCTAGCAAAGCCTATAGGCCTGGGTTTGATTTCCCAGTACCCACATAAAGCCAGATGCACAAAGTGGCTCATGTGTGTGGAGTCTGTTTGCAGCAACAAGAGGCCCTTGTGTGCCCATATGCACTCTGTGACTCTCAAATAAATACATGGAAATATTAAAAGAAGTTGTTTTGATCTAGAGATCATACACTGGCTTCACCCACAACTGTGACCTTAAGGAGAAACATAAAAGCACAGTCTCCTACCTATCTTCTTGTGAATTCTTTCCAGATCGCCTCTTCTGTTTAGCTTCTCGGGGAGATGATCGAACTTTCTTAGCAGGAGGGCCCGAATCTCTTCCATAATCTTCGTCTATGCAGAACAATTTTTCAAATTCAATTATTATGATTCTTACATATGAACTCTTAACTATATTTGCTGACATTAGTTATTTCTCACATGAAATGAAACCCTTCTGTAGAGCAAACGAACTATCAATCGTGAAGAGGCACCTACAGATGGAAGACAATCACTACTAACTGTACTTCAGACAGGAGGCTAGTATGTAAATATTTTGAGGGGAAATGCAGATTAAAATGACTTTGAGATTCCCTATCACCCCAGTCAGAATGGTTATCATTAAGAAATCAAATTACAACAAATACTGGTGGGGAAAAAAAAACTCATATTCACTGTTGGTGGGAGTGTAAACTGGAATAGCCACTATGGATATCAGTGTGTACCAGAGAATCAAACCCAGGTCCTTCAGCTCTGCAGGCAAGTGCCTTAACCGCTGAGCCATCTCTCCAGCCTCAGTATGCAGGTTTCTAAAATCCAAAAATAGAACTACCATATGACTCAGCTCCACTCATGGACATATACCCTAAGGACTCTATTATCACAAAGACCATTCTTTGTACACACAAACAAAAAATAAAAAAATTACAACACAAAAAATACATACTGAAATTTTATTCAACTATAAAAGAAATGTAATTATGAAGTCCCTGGAAAAATGGATGGAACTGGGAAAATGTTATAAAAAGTGAGATGGGTCTGGAGAGATGGCTCAGCAATTAAGGTACTTGCCTGGAAAGCCTAACGAGCCCAGCTGAATGCCCCAGTATCCATGTAGAGCCAGATGCACAAAGTAGGCATGAATCTATAGTTTGTTTGCAGAGGCAAGAGGCCCTGCTGCGCCCATTCTCTCCCTGTCTTACTTTTATTTTCCCCCTTCGGTTTTTTGAGGTAGGGTCTTACTCTAGCCCAGGCTGACCTGGAATTCACTATGTAGTCTCAGGGTGGCCTTGAACTCATGGTGACCCTCCTACCTCTGCCTCTGAGTGCTGGGATTAAAGGCATGCACCACCATGGCCGGCCCTTCTTACTTTTTTACTTATTTGCTTACAAATATATGAAGAAAAAAAATTTTTAGGTGATAAATTTAAAAAAGATGAAGAAGAAAAAAAGGGAGGTGATCTAAGATTAGAAAGAAACACTTCAGGTTCTTTCTATGTGCAGAGTCTAGTTTCTGTTATTTCTATGTGTATTTCTGTGGAAGTGTGGGTAGAGAAAGAAGGGCCCATGAGAGGGGGGAAAGGAAAGGTATTAAGGAACAAAAAAGTATTTGGGGACAGTAAAAGAACACATGTGATATAAAAGTGGAAAGGGGAATACTGGGGGTGAAAGGGTACTTGCAATCCTGGCCCTTGAGGCTATATACATGGCTCTTGACCTTGAATGAGACATCAGTCACAGCTGGGGGCCATGGTGGCAGTGGGGGCAGGGGGCAGGGAGATGGGAAAAGAGGGGAAACAACTCAAGCTCTGCATGAAAACGCTATTAAGAAACTTGTCACTGTGTATGCAAAAGGGAAAAAATGTACTCATTATTGAAGTGATGTGGCACTACTTCCCAAGTAGTTACTTTCATTAAAAAAAAAAAAAAAACTGTCCCACATGCCTGGGGACATGACTCAGCCATTAAAGGCACTTGCAAAGCCTGCTTGCTCTGGTTCAATTTTCCAGTAATGGCTTAAAGCCAGGTGCACAAAGTTGTACATGCACCTGGAATTCATTTGCATGGCTGGAGGCCCTGGCCCACCCATTCTCTCTACTTGGAAAAAAAATCTTCTAGCCCTACCCACCCAAGCTCCATTTTTGCATATTATTCTCTAGCTCCCATTCAACATATCTGTACCAAATATTATGCCATTTTAAACAACTCCTTTTCAGTTTATCTTTTTTTTTTTTTTTTGAGGCAAGGTCTTACTCTAGCTCAGGCTAACGAATTCATTATGTAGTCTCAAGGTGGTCTGAAACTCACAGCATCCTCCTACCTCTGCGTCCCAAGTGCTGGGATCAAAGGCGTGCGCCACCACGCCTGTCACAGTTTATCTATCCCCATATTTTTACATACATCTTCATATTTAACTAAAAAATATTACTGTAACATAGTTATACCACTGGCATTTTAGACAGTAAAGAGCCCAAGATAGCAAGCCTGTAAGAAGGATTCTAGTTTAGTTCTGGCTTTATTTCTCTATAACTTGCACCAGAGGGTGTGAGAGTCTTCAGCAATAGGGTTTATTAATTTCTGGTGGGCAACCAAAATCAAAAGCAATAGCCTTTATTATTTTGGGGGCCTCTGCTGCTCAGAAAACTCATTAATGGCTTCACCCAGTGAGGAACTCCAAATGCTGTGATGCTGATTCATTCACAAGGCAAGAGTGGCACAACTGCTATGTAACCACTAACTGACTGAACCTGAGACTTCCTCTAAAAAGGGAATTCATGCTCCATAGTATAAACCAATCCTATAAATTGGGGAACCTTCAAGGGGGATGGGGACAGGGGACTATGGTTTGCTAAACAGATGTGTTCTTAAACCACACTAAACATGCAGATGCCAGAGGAGGATGTTGGGTGTCCAGTGCTCCTTGAGATGGAATCTGACTGGGAACTGCGACTTTTTTTTTTTTTTTTTTTTTTTTTTGGTGAGACTGGCTTACCATCAAGTCTCTAGTCTCAAAGCTTGGTATTAGACTCAAGCAAGGTACAGACAGGCAAGTGTGGCCATGCACAGCCTTCTCATGTGGGGGATCAAACTGGGGCCTTAGCCCTCATGCTTGCAGCAAGTGCACTTAATTGCTAAGCCATTTCCCCAGTCCCCCTTTTTGCAGTTTTTTTCTCCAAACAAGCTCTTAGACAAATAAACTAAAAGGAACCATATCATACAAACCAACTATTTATAGTACAGCTAGGTACATACACAAAAAAAGCCGCAGGAATGCTTGAAATATTCTTTTTTGCAGCCGGACGTGGTAGCCGGGCCTTTAATTCCAGCACTTGAGAGGCAGAAGAGGACTGCCAGTTGGGTTAGCCTGGGCTAAAATGAGACCCTACCCAGAAAATAAACAAACACACACAAAAGATTCTCTTTGTTGTTATTTTTGTCTTATAGTATGGTATGTCTGTATATGGCCTGAGGTGTATACAAAGATGCATACTCCATGTAAAGGATACTAGGTGTCTTCCTCTTCTACATGTTTTTCTTGAGAGTGAGTCCCTTACTTAACCTGGAGCTGCCATTTCCTGCTGGCCCACCAGCAAGCCCCAATGATTCTGTGGTCTCTGCTCCCCAAAAGACTGGGTAACAGGTGTATGTGACCCGGCCCAACTTTTTTTTAGGTAGGTGCTGAGGATTGAACTCATACCATGTCAGATTTTCATGACACGTATTCTTATGCACAGTCTTATGCATGCCTGACCCTAATAATTTTTTTTTTAATAAAATCTGAGAGAGAGAGCATGATACAGAGAGAAAGAGAGAATAAGTATGGGCACTTCAGGACCTCTTGCTATTGCAAATGAACTCCAGGCTTATGTGCCATTTTGTGCATCTGGCTTTACATAGATACTTGGGGAATCGAACCTGGTCCAATGGGCTTTGCAATCAAGTGCTTAAACTACTAAGTCATCTCCAAGCCCCTAATAAAATATTAAATGCAAACATTTAGAATAATTCCTGAGCCAGGCGTGTTGGTGCACGCCTTTAATCCCAGCACTGGGCTAGAGTGAGACCCTACCTGGAAAAACAAAAAAACAAACAAACAAAAAAGAATAATTCGGGCTGGAGAGATGGCTCAGCGGTTAAGGCACTTGCCTCCAGTGCCTAAGGCCCCGGGTTCAATTCCCCAGGACCCACAAGGTGGCGGCCCTGGTGCTCTCTCTCTCTCTCTCTCTCTCTCTGCTTGAAAATGAATAAAATATTTAAAAAAAAAAAAAAG
Source organism: Zapus hudsonius (assembly GCA_004024765.1). NCBI lineage: Eukaryota > Metazoa > Chordata > Mammalia > Rodentia > Dipodidae > Zapus > Zapus hudsonius. Next base: position 16,452 of record PVHP010017496.1, on the reverse strand, counting down.
AATCCCTGTCATGCAGTGCAATTAATTAGTGTATTACTTCTAGGAGATAAGATTTTATGTCAGGTTTTGTGCTGTGTATCTTTCTGCACTTTCTAGGTTTTCTCATAGGGTATATATTATCTTTATAAAGTAAAGTTAGATAAAAATAAACTTTCAACTTAGTTACTTTATTGTTCAAAAGCCACAGTCCCCTATGGTATAGGGTTTTTAAAAACTGTAATAGGAGATTTTTCTTGTTTTAGAGTCACGGTCTCACGATGATGTCCAGCATGATCTTGAACTCTTGGCTCAAGGAATCCACTTGGCTCAGCCTCCTGAATGGCTGTGCCTGGCTAGCAGGAGGTATGTGAAGTAATAAACAGCATCAGAATTACTGTACATATAACCTTTGTATTCTAAAACCAGGTAAGAAAAATATTATTCAAGTGCCAGTAATTTCCAAGAATTAAAAAGTCCAAGCACGGACACACAGCTGTAATCCCAGCATTTGAAGGCTGAGGCAGAAGGAGTTTAAAACCAGCCTGGATTACATAGCAAACTCTATGTCAAAAACCAAAAGAAGCCAAGTTTATCTTTTGTTTTGATCATTCATTCATTCACTCACTCATTCATTCAGGTAAGGTCTCACTCTAGCCCAGGCTGACCTGGAATTCACTATGTAGTCTAAGGCTGGCCTCAAACTCACAGTGATCCTCCTATCTGTCTCCAGAGTGCTGGGATTAAAGGCATGTGCCACCATGCCCAGTTTATTTGACAATTTAAATAAAGTACAAGTAATACCAATTTCCAAAAGCATAGCACAAAAATATGGAAGCTGGTAATTCTGGTCTAACATACAATTTGATGAAATCATTAAACATACCTGCATCATCAGATTCCTGAAACTGTGAATAGTCAACGACCTTCCTATTTCTGTAGAGACAAATTTAGAACACAAAAAAGTATGACTTCAAAGACATAAAAATACATATTTCATAAAATCACTCTGAAATTTTACCAGCCCCCACACTTCAGTCAAAATGCTTCACACTGTTGCAAGAAAGTATAACTTAATTCAAGAGTATCTCAAACTGTACTTATACTGCTCACCTCAGTGAGAGCCCCAACACTGTTCTTCCAGAACAATTAAAACAGCAATGGGAGCCAATTCACCCCATGCACTCAGTATACACATACTAGACAAAATTACTTAATGATGCTCCAGGTTATGCTAAGACTAATTAGAAGAGGAAAGGGAAAAAATTTTCAGTCTAGTTAAAGGATGCTTTTTGCTAATGGATTAAATAGCTGGGCATGATGGGGCATGCCTCCAAACATACATTTCTAGTTCATGGGAGGCTGAGGAAGTAGGATTGGATTGAGTTCCAGGACAGATGGGCTATGACTATCAAGACCCTGTCTCCCCCTCTCCCAAAAGAATATATCATTTTGAAACCTATGAAAAATTCACAAATTTATGTTATCAACTTTGACTCTGGATGATTTAAGTATCTCCTACCATGTTAAGTCATTTAACATCACAAATGACTCTTAGCTTCAATTTGAAAAGTCTGATATTCTTCCTTTGGAGGAACGCTTCCATGTTAGGATCCCAACAAAGTAGCTTGCAAAGCCATATAGATAAGATTCACTACAACTACAGCCCTAAATGGATATAAATGAACTAATGAACTGGAAGGATAAGAAGAAATGCATGCCCCCAATAACACCAAACCCTAAGCAGAAGGAGTCCTGGGAGCACACATTAAGACATCATTTAAAGTCAAAGACAGGACAATCAGAATGCAAGCACTGGTTTATCCTGTCTGTCTTAAGAAAAGATGGTATGTGGCTACAGATCAATTAATTCTTAACACATGCTTGGGGCTCAGATGTAAAGAAAAATATTGTGGGCTGGAGAAGAGAGCTAGTGGTTAAAGGTGCTTGCTTGCAAAGCCTGATGGCTCAGGTTTAATTTCTCAGTACCCATGTAAGCCAGATGCACAAAGTAGTGCATGCATTTGCTTGCAGTGATGAAAGGCCCTGATGCACACATATCCACCCTCTCTCCCTCCCTCCCTCTCATTCTCTGCTTGCAAATATTTTTTTTTTTTAAAGAAAAATATCCTAGCAAACTCTGAATTTGACGGAGAAAAAGATCTTAAATTTTTGGTTTCTTTTCTGAGATAGGCTCTATGCAGCCTAGATCAGCTTGGTTCTCAAAATCCTCCTGTCTATCCCCCCCCTCCCCAGTGCTGGACTTAAAGGCATACACCACCATATCCAGCCAATGGAATTTGCCTCCTCTTTTTTTCTTACTACCCAAACCATGAAATATGCACCAACTACACTTTTTATATGATCATATACATTTACATTATTAAAGATTCCCTACTAGTAGGAAAGTTAAAATATGACTATTAAACCAGGCATGGTGGCACACGCCTTTAATCCCAGCACTCGGGAGGCAGAGGTAGGAGGATCACCATGAGTTCAAGGCCACCCTGAGACTACATAGTGAATTCCTCCAGGTCAGCCTGGGCTAGAACAAGACCCTCCCTCGGAAAAAAAAAAAAAAAAAAAAAAAAAAAGCCAAATACTTTCTTTACACACAGACACATTTTATTTATTGACAAGCAGAGAGACCTGACATCAAACTCTGGCTTTCCACATGCAGGTGCATAAACATGCAAAGAAAAACAAGTACTTTAATTCCAGTGATATGAAAACAGCCCAAACTATAAGTTTTCTTAAATAATGTTACTACAAAAACTTAAAAACTGGCTGGGCGTGGTGATGCACGCCTTTAATTCCAGCACTTGGGAGGCAGAGGTAGGAGGACTGCAGTGAGTTTTAGGCCATCCTGAGACTAGAGCTAATTACTAAGCTAGAGCAAGACCCCACCTTCAAAAAAGAAAACAAAAGAAAAAAAACTTAAAAACTAAAATAAAGCAAAATATGAGCATAAGGATAATTCTGTCTTATTACCTTGTCAAAATACAGTAATCCACCACTGCTATAAAAATTTAAATGGAATAGTATAATGGCTATTATGGCATAATAATTTGGCTCACCTCCTAAACTATTCCCTGCCTCCTGAAGATGTTTATTGAAAGAATACTAATGTCCACTACTGTTGGTTCTGAATCTGTAGTTTCCACATGTGCAGATGTAGCCAACTATGGATAGAAAATAGACTGACAGTTGGAGTGGGGAATGTAGCTCAGCTGGTGGAGTGCTTGACTAGCATGCACAAAACTCTATCTTGTAGCAAGTCTCTGTACATCCATCTGAAGACAGAACAAGTAAACGATAGGCAAACTACATCTGCATCCAACTCTCAGTACCTTGAGCTTCATAGCACTTCAAGAGGGCCATTTCCTTAAATTAAACTCAAGAGACTCAAAACAATTTAGTACATTGTTTGACTCCATTAATGCTGATTGTACTGCCACTTTTATCTGAAGAAGTTAATTATTATTTAAGTATTCACTTTCACTAATTTGGTGGTGAGTGGTTCATTTTACCAGAAGAATAAGGTCCAGTAGAACAATGCTTTTTAATCTGGTGGGTCTTGAAATCAATTTATAGGTGTATAACCAGCATTATACTTATGATCCTCCTGCCTCTGCTTCTTCAGCAATATCCTACCAGCATGTGCCACCACAACCAGCCATAACCAGCATTATAAAAAAAAAAGAAAAACAGCAACTAGAAAATACCAGAAAAAACTACTCAACCAACCTTAAGTTCCTAACCTGTTTTATTCAGGTGGTTTTCTGTTTTTGTATGCAGCAGAATAAAAGTAGATTGTAAAGAGATTTCCATAAAGTCAGATCTACAAAGTGGCCCATGTATCTGTTTGCAGCAGCTGAAAGGTGAGGGGGAGAGGGGTATTCTTTTTCTTGCTCTCTCTCTGCTTACAAATAAATAAAAATAAAATAAACTGAACATTTTCCCTAAATTCATTTAATAAACTTTTTTTTTTTTTCCTTTTTCTGTTGCTGGGGTTAGAACTCAGGGCTTCAGGCAAGGTGGGTAAGCACTCTATCCCTGAGCAATATCTTCATTAAAAAAAAAAAAAACTTGAAAAAGCAATTGAGTTCCTTTTAGTGAACATTTTAGCACATAAAGTAAGAGCTATTTAAGCTTTTTAAAAGTAAAAATCTGCACTTTAGCACTCAGGAGAGGCTGGGGAGGATGAATTTGAGGGCTACACAGCAAGTTCTAAGCCAGTCTGCATTACATAGCAAAACTGTCACAAGCAGTAAAAATATATTTATATATAATTATTATATTATATTATTATATAATAATATATAATAACAATATAATAAGTAAAAAACAAAATATACATATTGGTTTTTCGAGGTAGGGTCTTGCTCTAGTCCAGGTTGACCTGGAATTCACTCTGTAGTCTCAGGCTGGCCTGGAACTCAGGGCAGCCCTCCTACCTCTGATTCCTGAGTGTGCCACCACGCCCAGTAAAAACAGTATTTTAAGAGTACAAATTGGGGCTGGAGAGATGGCTCAGCGGGTAAGGCACTTGCCTCCAGTGCCTAAGGCCCTGGGTTCAATTCCCCAGGACCCACATAAGCCAGACCTACAAGGTGGTGACCCTGGTATATTCTCTCTCTCTCTCTCTTTGTATCTCTCTGCTTGAAAAATAAATAAATAATATTTATAAAAAAAAAAAAAAGAGTACAAATTGGAGCCAGGCGTGGTGGCGCACGCCTTTAATCCTAGCACTCGGGAGGACAGAGGTAGGAGGATTGCTGTGAGTTCAAGGCCACCCTGAGACTACATAGGGAATTCCAGGTCAGCCTGGACTAGAGAGAGACCCTACCTCGAAAAACCAAGAGTACAAATTGGTAACGAAGAGTGTACCTTAGTTTAGAGCTTAAACTGTCTCAAAAAAATTTAGAATTGTCTCATTACATAATTTGCCAACCTGTCAAAATTGGTCTTTTATGTGCATCTTGAATGGCCCAGTAAATTATGCCTATTAAACAATCAAAATGAATATTAATGTGTGAAAAGCTTTAAAAGTTCCCCAATTCAAGAAACCTGTTCAGTTGTCTCCAAAATTACCTACATTTTACAAGTGAAACTTGAATCAACTGTCTTAAGACTCCAAAAGCCAAAATGAAGGTGACTACTGAGCTACACGTGCTTTTGTGTATAATTGATGAATTTTAATTAAAATTCCAACAATCTCTTACTTCAGATATGAGGCACTTGAAATTATAATCCAATTCTTATAATTATTTCACAGAGGAGCTAATTAACATTATTTCAAATTTAATCGAGGAAAAGAATGCCTGTGAAGGCTCAATAACTATGACAGCAATTTACTATGCCAACATACAACACTGCTGACGCAGCCTCTTGACCTTCCTTTCCTAAATGGTACAAAGCCAACTCTTCCATAGAACTGACACGTTCAAGTTTCTGCACATTATTTGTCCCACTTTGAGATGTAGTATATGGGGCTAGAGAGATGGCTCACTGCCTAGAGCATTCTGTGGAAACAGGAGGACCTTAGAGCCCAGAGTCTGATTTCACAGCACCCATGTCAACAGCGGGATGTGGCCACTCATGACTACAACCCCAGTCCTGTGGGGAGCAGACTGGACAATTCTGGGGGCTCACGAAAATGCCAAGTTCCTGAAGTAGTGAAAGACTTATCTAGAGGAAACAAGTGGATGGAATGCCTGATGTCTTCCTCTGGCCTCTGTGCAGGCAAAGGTGCATACACCAAACACCACATACTAGACACATGCAAAAAAACTTGTACTATACAATTATCCTTTTACACTTTTAACCTGGGTCTGTAACCTAGGTTGGTCTTGAATTCCCAATGTACCTGTAGATCTTCTTTCCTCCCACCCCCAAGTGCTGGGATTATAAACATGTACCACATGCCTGCTTTATGCAGTGCTGGAAAATGAACCCAGCATTTCATGTACTCCACTGCCTGAGCTACATTCCCAGCCCAGTTGTCTTGGGGCTGGTGAAGATAGCTCAGTCAAGTCAGAGTTCAACTCTCAGAACCATGTTTAGAAAAAAAAAAAAAAAAGGGGGGGGGGAATATAGAGATGTTTTAGCAGTTAGACACTTGCTTGCAAAGCCTGTTGACCCAGGTCCAACTTCCCAATACATAAAGGCAGAAGCACAAAGTGGCAGAGGAGAGAGTACATAAGAGTATAACTTGATGGGAATATGACCAATATGCAATATATTCATGCAATAAAGTTCTCAATATAAAAAAAGTAAGGGAGCTGGAGAGATGGCTCAGTGGTTAAGGCACTTGCCTCCAGTGCCTAAGACCCCAGGGGTTCAATTCCCCAGAACCCACATAAGCCAGACCCACAAGGTGGAGGCCCTGGTTCTCTCTCTCTCTCTGCTTGAAAATGAATAAATAAAATATTTTTTTAAAAAGTAAGGGGTCAGGCATGGTGGTGCACACCCTTAATCCCAGCAGATAGGAGGATCACTGTTGAGTTCAAGGCCAGCCTGAGCTACAGACCCTACATTGAAAAAAGTGTGTGTGTGTGGGGGGGGGGGGGTTTATAAATCTTTAAGGTCAGCTGTGTGTTATCCTACGCAACATAAATATAAATAGTAAGGTAGACATCTACTTTCTCAGTCAAGCTAACTTTTAGTTCCTCAAGTAGCTCATTCCTTTACCAGATACATTCTATATTCTAACCAAAAGTAGCTCTAAGGGAGATCTCAACAATCACTGTACTAGTAGCAGATAACTAAGTAAGTACACAACTCAAAATAGAACCACCAGAAAACACGACTATTCAGTTGAAAGATCCTAGTTAGCCAAGCAGTGGTCTCCTGATCCTCAAAGTATTTCAAAGACCTATAATTATGATCAAACCGTATTTAAGCCTCAGCTACACAGAGAGGTCCAGGCTAGCAAGGGCTACAGAAACCATGTCTGAAAGAAAAAAAAAAATCCAAAAAGCTATTTTTGAATCTAGAGTAATGAAGTCATATTATTTTTCTTTGGAGATAAAGACTTTTTATGAAAAGAGAATTAAAATTCTACAGCAGAGGAACAACATTCATATAGATTACGTGGATGGTATCCCATAGTTAATATTCAGAAACTAATAATGTTCATTTGAAACAGCTTTCTTAAGGAATATTCTTTGATTTAAAAAGGACCTGATGAGAAAAAGCTTTGAAAAATTATAAAATTACTTTGTAAGATTTTCTTTGGGGTTTTATCATGATAAATTACAGTGATAGATCTTGTTATTCACACTGCACTTATCACTTTGTATTTTTCACTATCACTGGATGGTTAGTGATGTTTGGTTTGCGTTTTACATGAGCCTACAATTTTACAATTTCCCTTAAGTTTTTTTTATTCACTTAATTTTCCTCAGGGGGAAATGCCCTCATATTGTGAAATGCCTAAATTTAAAAGTTTACCTAATTACGCACATTTTCCCCTAAAAGGCATTCACTAACCGTATTTTTTCTTCCTCATTAAAAGAATGCCTTATGCTCATTTCTTCACTTATTATCCTGCTTGTGATGGTTAAGTTTTGATGTCAACTTGACCTTTCAAGTAATCTTGGGTGGGTCTCTGAGGATGTTTACAGAAAGGCAACCTCTCAGTAGGGGGCAAGAATGTAAAGAAGCTCAAAGAAGCTAGAAGTAAACATCCTTTCCTGTGTGGGCAGTGCAGGCAGGAAATTCCAGAGACTCAGGAAGCCATTAGGTCTGGGGAAGGGTTGTAAGACCCCACCCTAAGGCTATATAAAGGGGAAGAAATTCTCTTTGGCCCTCCTGCCTATTTCCTGTTCTGTGTGTGTGGTGTAGGTGATGGGTTTTTCTCTGCTTGAACCTCTGAACGGAACTTCCCTACAATCTGTAGTTTCAATAAATACTTTCCTCCCCCAAATTGTACCTGGTTTGAAGATTCATCCCAGCGGCGTGTGGCTGATTATGACACTGCTCTTTCCAAAATATTGTGTTTTGGAACTGAAGAGCCCCACATCCCCATAAGCATACTTTAGTTCGTCCTCCCCATAAAAGTCCTATTATGAACTACAACCCCCTGCAAAGATGACAGTGTGCTACCACAATAAAAACACCTTGTGACTGTCATGTAAGATCACACTGACTTTGGGTTGTTCACACTCCTGCTTCTCTTCATGGTCATGAGAACAGTGCCAATTAATTTTTCCAAGCCTCAGGCCTCACACATGAAATGAGGATAATATATATCTTGCTCTAACAGCAGTGACATGATTTTTTAAATATGAATTAAGTACCAGGCATAATACTTGACACACTAAGTTGCCCAGTGATAGCTCTATCAAGCTTAGAAGTGATTTTCTTACTTAAAAAATTTTTTTATTAGCAAGCAGAGAGAATGAGAGAAAACACATGGGCACACCAGGATCAACTGCCACTGCAAACCAACTCCAGATGCATGTGCCACTTTTATGTGGGTACTAGGATAGCAAACCGGGCTGTCAGGCTTTGCAAGCAAGTGCCTTTAACCACTGTGCCACCTCTCCAAGCCCTACTTTTTGTTTTTATTTATATTATTTTTGCTATTAAAGGTCTACAACCGCCAAGTCACAATTTAAAAATCCAGAAAGTTCTGTAAACTATCTTTTTTATAATTCACATGGTGGCAACCCCTGACTTAACCTAAATAAGGCCTTTTCACAATTTTTATGTACTTAGTGTGAAAATTCATGGCTTTTATTAGATATCAATGTATCTGATTACAGGAGTATACTAATCTAGCAAGAGTATTTTACAGAACATGTACCTTGTTACCTTTTCAAAGATTTCCCAGCCGGGCGTGGTGATGCATGCCTTTAATCCCAGCACTTGGTAGGCAGAGAGGTAGGAGGATCACCATGAGTTCAAGGCTACCCTGAGACTACATAGTTCATTCCAGGTCAGCCTGGGCTAGAGTGAGACCCTACCAAAAAAAAAAAAAAATCTATTTTAACACAAAATTCTAGACAGAAGTGTTACCAGGAAAGAATATTAGCTATCTTACATATCTGGGTTCAAGTTCTGCCTCTATTACAGTTCTAATAACATGAACATAAGCTTTATCTGTTCATGAACAATAAAAAATAATATAGGTAATAGGTATTTAAAAAAATATTTAGCTGGAACCAGGCATGATAGCACATGCCTTTTAATCTCAGCACTTGGGAAGGCAGAAGTAGGAGGAATGCCGCAAGTTCGAGGCTACCCTGAGACTACATAGTGAATTCCAGGTCAGCCTGGGCAAAGTGAGACCCTACCTTGAGAAAAAAAAAAAAAAAATTATGGGAGCTCCAGGGCCTCCAACCACTGCAAACAAACTCCAGGTGCATGTGCCACCCTATGCATCTGGCTTTGCATGGATACTGGAGAATCGAACCCAGGCCTTCAAGCTTTGCAAGCAAATGACTTTAACTGCTGAGCCATCTCTCCAGCCCCACAGGTATACTTTATTTTAAAAAAGTATTCTGACACATAGAGGGAAAGGAAAGACAGACAATGAGCACACTAAGGGTATCTTTCAGCTTGTAAAAGAACTCCAGGCACACGTGCCACTTTATGTGGGTGCTGGGGAATTGAACCTGGGCCATCAAGGCTTTGCAAGAAAGGGCCTTTAACTGCTGAGCCATCTCCCCAGACCACAGGTATTTTACTATAGTTAAAACAAAATGAAAGCCTTTAGCACAGCACTTTTTCTCAACAATATGTTATTGTGAAAATCAGTTGTAAACACTGCATACTATTTACAGCTTAAATGTGCAGCGAGGTTAAATAATTAATGCTTTTATAGAATTAACTCCTCCCATTATTTGGGCTTTATAAGTGAGTTCTGCTTCTCTGTTCTTGAGGTTTTTGAGACAAGGTTTCATGATGAGGGCCAGGTATGCAATCTACAGGTGGGGCGTCTTTAAATGTAATATGTAAATAATAAAATATAGATGTAATGTTAATAAAAGTCACACTTCTTGGGCTGGAGAGATGACTCAGTAGTTAAGGCACTTGCCTGAAAAGCAAAGGACCTGGGTTCGATTCCCCAGTACCCATGTAAAGCCAGATGCATGAGGTAGTACAGTGTGTCTGGAGATTGTTGTAGCCATTCTCTCTATCATAAATAAAAAATAAAAATAATTTTGACGTCACACTTCTCACAAGCAGCCATACATACATACATGTGCAAGTAGAAATTAAGATACTAGGAAACAGGCTCATCTATGGCCATACTTAATGAGATTAAATTTATGTGTTTTCCTGTGCTTGCAAAAAATTCCAAATTAAGCTGGGCGTGGTGGCGCACGCCTTTAATCCCAGCACTTAGGAGGCAGGGGTAGGAGGATCGCCATGAGTTCAAGGCCACCCTGAGACTACATAGTGAATTCCAGGTCAGCCTGGGCTAGAGTGAGACCCTACCTCGGGGAAAAAAAAAAAAAAATTCCAAGTTATTTTGAATTTCCAGATTTACAAGTTTTCCCTTTAACCAAGGACTCCTGGAATAGATTTTTTGCTAAAAAAGAACAATGATTTTAAGAATTCAGACTCATCTAATTCTCCTTAAAAAGAGAGCAATTCTGAATCTTGGGAAAACTGTTGATTTTCCTAATTGTAAACTTGAAAAACAATGCCCTGCAGACCTGGAAGAGCCTGTGCTCACATCCAGCTTTTAATGGCAAAGGCTCTGTGCATTTTCAAGTATTCAAAGGCAAATATTTTTTCCTTGGGACTGGAGAGCTTGTTCTTAAAGCCTGTCAGCCTGAGTTTAATTCCCCAGTATCATATAAAGCCAGAGAAATACAGAATGTGGCACATGCATCTGGAGTTTGTGCACAGTGGCAGGAGGCCCTGGCACACTCATATTTTCTCTATCAAATAAATTAAATATATTTTAACTTTTAAAAAAAGATGCCAGGCATTGTGGTGCTATCTGGAATCCCAACATATGGAAGATAGAGGCAGGAGGTATCAGGAGGTCAAAGTCAGCCTCTTCTTAAAAAAACAAAAGAGGGGATTGGAAAAATGGTTAGCAGTTAAAGGTGCTTGTATACAAAAGCATGCTGGCCTAGGCTCAATTCCCAAGCCACCCATGTAATTTGGACTCAAAGTCTCACAAGAATTTGGCACTCGTTTGCAGCCAGAGGCCTTGGCATACTCATATACACACAAATAAATAAAATTAAACAATTCAAACAGGTAGCCAGTCATGGTGGCTCTCGCCTTTAATCCAAGTGTGCTCAGGAGGCTAAGGTTAGAGGATAGCTATGAGTGGGAGGCCAGCCTGTCTGGGGCTACAGCTCAGCATGGGGGAAAAAAACAGTCAAGGGATGAACCTTTCAGGACCACTCCTGTTTCACAACAGCTTCACCTTCTTACCTTCTTTTAAGCTCTGCAATACTCTACAATAAAATCTTTCTAAACTTCAAAAAGAAAAAAGAAAAGATATTGTACACTTATGTTACAGAGAGGAGCCAATAGACTGATTTTTTTTAACTTCAGACACTTTTAGTAAGGGAGACAGATACCTGCATAGTATACCAAACAATCAAGAAAATGGGTTTCTATTCTGAGCAAGTCCTAAGTCTGAGCTTTCTTTCTCATCTCTTATACGTAATGATATTTTTCCTTCCTTCTTCATAAGGTCTAAGTCCCGAAAGCACTTTGTAATTAAAAGTCTGCACTAAACAACGAATTAACAGAACATTGATGTGATCCGAGCCTGGCGTGGTGGCGCACGCCTTTAATCCCAGCACTTGGGAGGCAGAGGTAGGAGGATTGAAGTGATTTCAAGGCCACCCTGAGACTACATAGTGAATTCTAGGTCAGCCTGGACTAGAGCGAGACTCTACCTCGAAAAACCAAAAAACATTGATGTGATCAAGCTGAAGGTGAAGTCAAAGTGGGGGACTGGGCACAACTCAGATACTTATTAAATCTAGGTTCTATAGGATCCAACAGGATATATACAGTGACAGATGATGCTGAGCACATTTCATTGGGTCTCAGTTTTTCTTCCTAAAAGAGTGAAAAAGTAAAAACAGAAATATCCTTTCAGAAAATAAATTTGCTGTTACGTTTCTGTGGAGGGAAATGAGCCATTGAGGAGCTCGCTGCCACCTAGTTTATAATGAAAACAGTGCTTATTCCCCCACCCCAATGGACTCTGCCATGTGCAGAGGGTCCTGATTGTCTGAAACAGCAGAAAGCCTCCCAATTTAGTTATTCCAAAAGAATGAGTTAAATAAAGTTCAAGCTTTATTATTTAGAACTGTTACTTACAAAGCATCACTTCAGGAGCTGTGGAGATGGCTCAGTGGGTAAAACCTGCAAGCTGGGGTCCAATTCTCTAGTCATCCATGTAAAGCCAGTTGCAAAATGTGGGCAAGCATCTGGAGTTCCTTAGCTGTGGCTAGAGATCAGACTTTCTAACATGTATATGTGCATGTGCACCTTCACATATTTTAAAAATATATAAGTGGGGCTGGGGAGTTAGCTCAACAGTTTAAGGTTAAGCATGCTGGCCTGGGTTCAATTCCCCAGTACCCATGTAAAGTCAGATGCACAAAGTGGGACGTGGTTTACTGTGACAGGAGGTCCTGGCACACCCTTTCATTCTCTCTCTCAAATATTTTTTTATTTTATTTTTATTTTTTATTTATTCATTTTCAAGCAGAGAGAGAGAGAGAGAGAGAGAGAGAGAGAGAGAGACAGAGACAGAGAGAGACAGAGACAGAGACACCAGGGCCACCACCTTGTGGGTCTGGCTTATGTGGGTCCTAGGGAATTGAACCCGGGGTCTTGGGCACTGGAGACAAGTGCCTTAACCGCTGAGCCATCTCTCCAGCCCTCAAATTTTTTTTTAAATACAGAAATTGGTGTCCAAACAATTAGTACATTTCCAAATGCCCTTAAAAGTTTACTTTTGGTGGAGCGTAGTGCTGAACATCTTTAATCCCAACACTTGGGAGGCAGAGGAAGGAGGATAGCTGTGAGTTCAAGACCAGTCTCATCACTCTATAGGGAATTCCAGGTCAGCCTGGGCTAGAACATGAACCTACCTGGAAAAACCAACCAACCACAAATGAAAAAAGATTGCCTTCATGGGTGTGGGAGGAGGGGGCAGTTAGGGATGTAGCTCAGTTAGTGCTTGACCAGCAGGTAGCCCAGGATAACCTTGACTTTCTGATCCCAGAGATCACAACTGTGCCACCACAGGCTAAACACCCTAAGAAGCAAAAATAGAAAATAGATTCAACCGTACTTTAAAATAGCACTTCTCTAAATCAGAGCTTTTTTTTTTTTTTTTTTTTTTTTTTGGTTTTTCGAGGTAGGGTCTCACTCTAGCCCAGGCTGAACTGGTATTCACTATGTAGTCAGTCTGAGTGGCCTTGAACTCATGGTGATCCTACCTCTGCCTCCTGAGTGCTGGGATTAAAGAGGTGCGCCACCACGCCCGGCTTAAATCGGAGCACTTTTTATTGAAAAATTTAACAAATCACCAATCTCAAATGTAATTATTTTTGCTTTATTAACTGGTTATGAATATATTAAAGACCTAATACTTCAAATATATTTTTTAAAATATTTTTATTTATTTATCTGAGAGACAGAGAGACAGACACACAGAGAGAATGACAGAGCGCCAGGGCCTCCAGACACTGCAAACTCCAGACACATGCGCCCTCTTGTGCATCTGGCTTTACATAGGCACTGGGGAATTGAACTCAGGTCCTTCTGCACTGCAGGCAAACGCCTTAACCACTAAGCCATCTCTTCAGCCCAAATATATTTATTTTACTCTTCATAACATAATTCAGCAAAAAAAGGGTGCAGAAGTCTTAAATACTTCGAAAAGTTAAGAAATGTGCTTAATGTTTATTCCCAGCTATTAAAAATTCAAGTTTTCCAGTAAAAAATTGTTCCTGTTCCAGTATCTAAATCTAGGAACACAAATTCAGACAGATTAAGAAAGTCTACAATAAAAGTCTTCAAAACTTTTTAATACATCCTTCAAAACTTTAATGGCACAGTATCAAAAGATTCATTTTAATTCAGATAAACCTAACCCTAAAGAGAGTACCTGAAGTTGATGGTCCAGCTTGGTCAACCTCAATGCCAAGAAAGCATACTATAATCTGAGTCCCATCCCTACCCTCCCGAGTGGGCGGAGCATCACAGGCTCACCTGGTCAGGGGACACACCGGTGGGGACCCCACCCCAAACCTCTTCAGCACTCAAGACACTTCTGAGGCCCCAAAAACTTGGACCTTCTGAAGGTTAGCGCTAAGTGCCAGGACATCATAAAACCGGGCGCGCTGGCCCACCTCCCGTGCCAGCGCTCGGGGCAGAGGTGGGGATTGCCTGAGTTCGAGGCCAGCCTGGGCTCGAGCGAGACCCTACCTCCAACGCCGCCCCGTGTTTACTGGACTCCAGGCTAGGCCACGCCCCCTCCGCGGGGTCAAGTCCACGGACAGCGGGGCGGGGCGGGGCACGAGAACCACGCGGGATCTGCGGTTAACCCGCGCCGCGCCGGTGCGCCGAGCGAGCTGGGGAGCGGCGGCCCGTTCTTTTCCGGGGTCGCCAAACTTAACTCCCGCCCACGCGCAGCCAGGGGGCGGAGCCCGCGGCGCCCGGGACCGGCCGGGGGCGTCACCGGGAGGTGGGGCGTTGACAGCCCTCCCCCGGCGGGCCCGGCGCTCCGGGGGCGTCCGCCCGCCCGCCCGCGCCGGTGCGGCGATGGGGGAGGCGGCGGGGCCCACGGAGCCCTGCAGCGGGCGCGCGCACGGGCGGGCGCGCCGCCGACACCCCCGCGCGCGGCGAGCCCCCCACGCTCAAGGGCGCGCGCGGGCCCCGGGAAGGAGAAAGGCCCGCGCGTGGCCCCGCGAAGGCGAGCCGACCGAGGGCTCGCGGCCCGCCACCACCGGCCGTTCTGCACCCGCCCTCGGCCCCTCCCGAGTCCGCCCCGGGCCTCGGACTCCGCACTCACCTGACAGGCCGAGACATGTTCGCCGTCCGCACACACACGGCAGGCACCGAGTCGAGCAGCCGAGGACCGGGACCCCCCCCTCCCCGCGCGCCCGGCGCCCCACCCCCCCGACTCCGGCCGACGGGGGCCCGCGGCGGCCGAACCCCGAGCTGCTGGCTCCTCCGAGTCACGGCTCCTCGGCCCGGACCCCCGAAATCGGACGAGCCCCCCGCTCCCCCGTCTCTTCAAAATGGATGAATCAAACCAGCCGAAAATGCGCCAAAGCCGCGGCGCAACCCAACGCGCTGGGCCTGGAGCGTGCCGCCCCGACACGCCTGCTCATTGGTGACCCCTGCCGGGCGCGCCCTGCTCATTGGCCGGTTTGAATCATCACGTCTCCCAGGCCCCTCCCCCTCCCCCATAGGCTCCGCCTCCTCAGTGGGGTCCTGTTAGTCAAGATGCTCAGAGAGCGCAGGGCCGCAAAACAAAAATGGTCGCCGCTCCGCCCGCCCCCTGCCTTCCACGCCGGAGTTGCAGATTCGTCTCGGGTGGTGTTCCGGGCCCACGGGAGAAAGTGATTGACGTGGAGTTCAGCGTCGGTCAAGGGCTCGAGTAACGGTGCTTCAAAGCTTCGGGCTCCACGATCTCGCAGATCCGCTAGTAGCGAGGGTCGTGGGCTGAGCCGCAGATTCGTCACTCAGCGGCTGCTTCAGAATTGGAGGGAAATTTCTTAGGTTCAAAAAATTTGACCTTAAACCCACAGTCCCCTTACCGAGGCTTCAGCGTTAACCCTCCCGATCCCAGCCGCAGTGCTGGAGTTGAACGTCATCGTCCTCACCTCCGATCCTTGAGATCAAGTCCCATTTCCAAGAAAAAGAAATGCTTAATGATCAAGAAGAGCTCGAGCTCTGGGGCTACCAGGTGTTTTGGTCAGAATCTGAAATCCATTGCTTAATAATTGTAGGATTTTCCCTCCGTGCACCTCAGTTTTTTCATCTGTAGATTGGGAAATAACACTACATACTTCCTAAGGTTGAGTTGCTATCCGAACAGCAAGTGCTATTGTAAATATTGTAAATATAGGAAAACTTTCAGATCCTAGCTGACAACCTCAGATCATCTTTTAAGTACAGAAACATGTGATGGATGCCTAAATCTCACAGAGGCAGAGCTCGGAGTCCCTATAGAAAGAGCTAAGATGGCTAGACATGGTGCCCGCTGAGGTAGAAGTGTCATCGAGAGCTCAGGTCACACCTTTAATCCCAGCACTGGGGAGGCAGAGGTAGGATTGCTCTGAGTTCAAGGCCAGCCTGGGGCTGCAGAGTGAGTTCCAGGTCAGCCTAGGCAAGACCCTATCTGGAATAAAAGGAGAGAAGAAAGCAAGAGAAAGAAAAAGAAACAGCTAAGATTCAGCCCATGTTATGGCTTGGATCCTCGATGTGCCCCAAAGGCCCATATGGGTAGCCCTGTGGTATTACAAA
>PVHP010017495.1:0-34421 GCA_004024765.1 Zapus hudsonius | reverse complement strand
GGAGGGCTTGGATGTTTGCCTAATGGCTCAGACAGAGCCCTGACCTGGTTGCCAAGTCTTGGCGTTCATTTATGACCTGGGGACATTTGCTTCTGAAAGAAAACTGGTGGGTTTGATTTTTCTACAAGAGATATTTCACACTGACCTCTGGCCCATTAAATGCTTTGGCAATTGCCTGTTGTGTTGTCTGTAATAGCAGCAATAAATTTGCTTTAATTTTGGACATTGTCAAGCAGGGAATATTGACAAAAACAAGATAGTGTTTTAAAACTGCTTGGATGATGTCCTGAATAAATAAAGGTGTTGAACTTAATGGATAAATTAGCCAATGCGTATTCATAGGAGTATAACTAGACTGCTTCAAAGATGGACCAAGGTGTTTCCATTTTGATAGAATTATGGTCTTAATCTGAGGGTCAGAGGAAAGATGGGCTACCCTGGAGGACACTGCGAAGAACAGGCAGGCATTTATCCATTGTGACAGATCTGTTTTAAATAGATCTATTTGTTTTCAGCTAAATGCCAAAGGGTTCAGCCAAAGCATTGTTGTAGCCCTTTGGATGGCAAGACATTTATTTCCATAGTAAATACCTTTTATTAGGAATTTCAGCAGTTCTGTTTCTTTTCTTTTCTTTGTACTGGCTCCTTAGATTGGTGTCAGAGAGTTAAAATTCTGGTTACGGGTTCTCTGTATTTATTCTTTTGTATGGAAGCAGTGGCTGCTAACTTGGATGCATTCCCTTGATGGCTCAGAGGAGTTACATACGATATGGTTCCTTATCTAGCACATCAGTGTGACAGATGGCGCAGGGAGCCCATGACCACAAAGCATATTTGCAGAGCTGTGAGACCTTGGATGGCATTGTCATACTCAGTCCAAATGGCTAATTTTTCCTGGATACAGGTAGCCTGGGGGCACTGTTAGCTGCATAAAAACTAATTGGACCAATTTGAATAGGAGAAATATTGCC
This sequence comes from Zapus hudsonius, assembly GCA_004024765.1. Lineage (NCBI taxonomy): Eukaryota > Metazoa > Chordata > Mammalia > Rodentia > Dipodidae > Zapus > Zapus hudsonius. The sequence goes on along the minus strand of PVHP010017495.1, from coordinate 33,450 downwards.
TGAAGTGTTTAATCACACTAGTACCCTAATGACTTTTTTTTTTGGTTCAACATATCCAGGGCTGTATTTAGGAAGATGCATCCATACATGCAACCTAGGAAACTTTACAGAAAATGAGAGGGCTGAAAAGAGTCATAGCACCTTGTTTAAAAAGATCTGTGTGTGTGTGGTGTGTGTGTGTGTGTGTGTGTGTGTGTGTGTGTGTGTGTGTGTGTGTGTGTCTTTTAGCCTCATGCAAGGAGACAGAATAGAGGGAAGCAAGTAAATGAAGCAAGATGCAAGAAAGATAATTCTGGTTTAGCTAGGATGGTAAGGAATGTTTCTCTCTAAGGAATTTAGTGTTTACCTCTATTTGCAAAAGATCTGAGACTCTAACAGCTCATGACTAATTCATCGAGTTCCCCAGTTGATAACAGAGCATTAGTGTAAAATGTGTTTCCATTTATGGGCAAAGCATGGCATGAAGTCCAGAAGACCCTTTGTCCAACTCTCAGAGTTGTTTCCAGTTTCCTGAATTTTCTGAGCCCAAAATTCCATTTCCAAAGTGTGAAGGTAAAATTAGTGCTTTCCCATACACCTCACAGGATTTCTTAAAAATATTATAAGCTATCAAAGGAAAAGTATATATGAGCTATAAAACCACCCCTGTGAGTATCAAAATCAAAATTTATTATTTATTATTGTTGTACCTTCGTGGCAGAAATGAGATATCTGTCTTTTCCCTAGTTAATTTGTTTCAGTTTCATTCTTACTATTAAGCCATGAAGGACAGGTGACATCTACTATAATTCACCAAACTATAGTTCCTGATAAATGCCTTACTTAAAAAAAATATGATAAGAAAAGAGATATTTCCAGAACGCTATGCCCCTATGAAGTCTTCCTTGGACTGTAATGCAGCCAGAGCAATTGTGGCACCAGAAAGTTCTGAGAATTCACAAAGCCCCACAGCCAAAGCTACCATTGCTCTCATCCCAGGAGCACTTGGCAGAGTGGGGCCATGGGCGTCCTTTGTGACACTGGCCCCACTACTGTGGAGAGAAGGCTCTGGAGTTCCCCAGTCTGCTCAGATAACATTGCCTTCTTTCTTATTCCAACTTACCTAACAATGCACACTCCTAAATTAATAACAAGAAGAAAATATTCTCTTTAGGCAGTTCTCCTACTGTCATGGTTTGATCCAGGTGTCCCCCACAAACAAATCAATGTGTTCTGATAGATTGATCCTCAGCTGATGGCAGTTTGGATTTTACAACCTCGATGAAGCTGTGTTGTTGGGGGCGAGCTTATGGGGTCATAAGCCAGCTTCCCCTTGCCAGAGTTTGGCACACCTTCCTGCCGCTGTTTGCAGTGCTGTGGCGGAGGTAATGTCCACCCTCTGCTCATGCCATCATTTCCCCTGCCAGGATGGAGTCTCCCCTCTAGTCCATAAGCCTAATAAACCCATTCCTCCACAAGCCGCTTTTGCTTGGGTTCTTTCTGCATAGCAGCTAGGAAGTTGACCGCAACACCTACCCACCTATGAATCAGGACATTAATGTTTTATAAGTCTATCTTACATAAGACCTTCCCAGCATTCTCTGGATTTCCCTGCAGCAGCTGACCCTGTCATTCCCACCCTCGATGGTGGATTCACGTGATGGGGTTTCCTCCACACTGGGCTCTACTTCACATTGCTGACAGTGAGAACTTCGGGCCCATAGCACAGTTCACATGAAATGTCTTTCCATGAACACTACTCTCGGGTGTAGTGGTGATGCACACCCAGGTACATGGTGGTGTGTGTGTGTACAAACCAGGCACCCTGCTTTGCCCAGAAGCCAGGCTTAAAAAGATCAAACACTCTTGCAGTGCTATCGTGTGTCACTCAGGTTTCTAACATGCCAGGCACTGACTCTGTGACCCATGGATTCCTCTGAAAGAATCAACAATGTAAGAATGGAGAAACGGGGGCCATCCCTTCATTACCTCCGTGGACACTGAGGTCCTTCTACTAACCCAGTGTCAGCTGCCCAGTCACCCCTTACACACGCCCAGGGGGGGACAGTACCTTTTCTGGGACGGCTCAATTTATTTTCAGACAATTTAACTCAGGGAAATGTGGTCTTTTTGTCAAAACTATTCCCAATGTCTGAAGCTCTCAAATCAGTTCTGGATATTTGACCAATTCAATCTAACCAGCTGTCCTTTGACATGAATCTCCGTCCGAAGAGGGAGGCAGGTGACCCTCTGACCCTGCTGGAATTCGTGCGCATTGTAGCCTGTGGGTCTCCCTTCTCTTTCTCTGAACCAGCAGTGCAGAAAGGGGACCTGCATACTGTGCTTGTGGAACTGTCTGTCGGTGGCTTCTAGTAATCACATCCTTTCAAAAACACAGAAGCCCTCGGCTTTAGTCATTCTTCCTGGAACTCTGCCATGGGCCCAGGTCATGCACTCTGCTTGCTCTCCCAGGAGAAATTGAGACTATGTTTGGGTGCCCCTTTGGGCACTCATTCTGTCTTGCCCATTTCTGTAGTCTTACAGACACCTTGATTTATCTCTCAATAGATAATATTTTTTTTTTGCTTAATGTGCTTGTTATGCTTGTCATTATCTCTGCATTTATTTTGGCCAATAGCCCCTATTTTCATTAGTGTTTGAATGTTTGGGGGCTGTCTTAGCCCACTTTACATGTGTCTATTTGGTCACGAAAGTCAGGCCACCTCTTCTGGTTGTGGGTGTGAGCTGACCTAACTACTGGATTGTCTCCCAGGAAATCTGTAGCCCTACAGCATAAAGTAAGAAGCAATAAATAATTGTACATTTGAGTTCTGCTCTTTCATGTTGATAAATAATTTCCTAATGGATTTTTATAACAGACAAGGCCTAGTGAGCATATTTTTCCTCATATGGGTATTATAGAACTGATCCAAATTGTTTAGTCTAAAATCAGAAGAAAAAAACTTTTCAGTGTTGAGATGCAACATCGAATATATTAGCATGCAAAAATCCATCTAAAGACTATCGTATTCTCCCTTTATAAGAAAAAAAATGATTTCAAACTCGAAATGTATATGTGCAGTTATCCCTATAATGATATATCATTTATTTGTATTCATGCAGATGATATATATCCTCTTTTTAGTATAAAGGACACCTAGTTGTCATAATCTTTAGAAACACTACACAGCCACTGGGGTGATGCACGCCTGTAATTTAGGCACTTGGGAAGTAGAGGCAGGAGGATCAGGAGTCCAAAGTCATCCTTGGCTACATAGTGAGTTAGAGGCGAGCCTGGGATATGTGAGACCCTGTCGCATAAAACAAAACAAATAAAACAGAAAACTGAAACACTCCAAGGTCAAGTGTTTCCCTTACCTGCCATGGGCTCTCAGTTATGCTCATGGAATTCTGGGAGCAGCTGCATCGCTGTGGATGTTTTCAAGATTACAACTTCAGCAGCCTCCTGGTGCATCTCTTAGCCTCTGAGCTGCTGTGGAGCCCTGATGAAGGCTGGATGCACAAGGGTGGAGACCATCCTGTTCCATGGATCCAGGTCTGGCTCCCTCTCTCTTGTCTGACTTGGGCTTAGCTCCCATCTGTCTGTCATCCTAGAACAGAGTCCACTGCCAGCCCAGGGGCATCTCTTGAGCAGGCAGGGAGGGGACGTCCCCTGACACCAAATGCATTCAGCAACTGATCGCACAGGACAGCCTAGAGATGGGCTTTTATTCACAGGAAACCAGATAACCACTTGGGTGATAAAGTATTTATCACCCATTATCTTTTGTTATTACCAGCCTAGTGCATGTAACATGCTTCCTTCAAAAGCTGAAGTGCAGAAAAGGCTACATACAGGAAAAGAGGGAATTTCATTTTGCAAAATAAATTCAGTGACAGTCTATTGACCACAGTTGAGATGGTTTACCATCGAATGTTGATTGAAATGACTTCACATCCTGCTTTAAGCCAATGATTTCTCTTCCTCCACACTCTTGCCTGCCTTCAAGAAATAGCATCTTTCTTTAGAGCTTATGGAAGTGAGGTCCAAGATGCAGTCATTTTCAAGACAGCTAAGTGAATTAATCAGTGTGAACTGATGTTAGCTTTCCAAAAAGTCCAACTTCTCTAAATGAACATTTGGAATAACTCAATTTTGCCTGACACATTTTCATTTTGAATGTTGATAATAAACTCCCTCATCACAATGGGGAACCAGTGATGTGAGAAGGGACTGTGGATCTTCTGGAGCTTTCTGTGCAGTTAGGTGTACCAACATAGAGCCCAGGCAATTCTGCACCAAGGTAGATTCTTACAACATTGAGGCAGGATGGAGAGTTCTCCAGGAGGGATGCATGTGCAGGAGGAAGCCGTCATCACATGGGACTTCAAAGAGGATGCTGTCTCAGTTTGAGGCAGGTGTCTTGTGTTTTACTATATCCTAGCACTTCCCAACGTGCTTTAAACTTAGAGACTCATTTAATTCTCATGATTATCATTACAGTTAAGTCTTGTTTCCTTCCCTTTTTATAATTGCAGAACTGAGACACAGGCCAGTTAACCAGTTGTCAGCACAGAGAAGTAAGTGAACGACACAATGCAACTTCAGGAGGCTCCGTGGGAGACCTGTCCTCAGCTGTGACACCACCAGGCTTCCTGTCAGGGGTAAATAAGATGTGAGTTCAGGCACTTAAGCAGAGGGACCTGCTCAGCCCCAATGAAGGAGAAAAGAAAATTTGAAAGTGTTTGGAAAATCCAAAGGCAGTTAGTGTCTGAACTCGGCGGGGGTGAGGGGGAAGAAAAGTCACAGAGAAGCTGTAGAATAGCCAACCACCTGGAACAAGGAGAGATGGCAGAAGTGAACTGACCTGAGGAAGCTGGGAAGGGCTCTGCTAAGGGTTTTGTGATGGGTATACCTGGAGGGAGGAGGGGTCTATTGACTCATTAAATACTTGAAAACTATTGGTTTAGCTTTGCTTGTGTCCCAAGCATTGTTCTGGGTGTTAGAGGCACAGAAGGAGGTAAGAAAAAAAGCCCCAGCCTATTGTGCAGAAAGAGTACAGACAGGGTTCACAGACAGTCAACAAAATCAGTCATAAGGTGATATGCTGTGGTATGGAATGACCATGGGCAGGGAAGTGGTCCTTTCTGGATGGCAGTCAGGGAAGGTCTGGCTGAGAAAGTTTGAAACATTTGAATGGAAGCCTGAATGACAGAGAAGGCAGTCATGCATGAGGCTGGGTCAGAGGTTTAACAAGAGGAGACCTATCTTCATTACAAAGACCATTCTGGAGAGAGTTAGAAGTGAAAGCCTCAAGGTGGGAAAGAATTTGGGTGCAGAGATGCCAGAGAGAAGTTCTCGCAAACAAATAGAGAAGGAAGGCAAGGCAGGGTCTTGGGACAATGGAAAAACACTGGTTTCTATCCCAAATGAAGCAGGAAGCCATTGGAGGACTTTTAGCAGGTTAGTGAACTCACCTGGTTTATATGTTGAAGTGACTATTCTGGGTAATATGGAGAGAAAGTGTCCTGTGGAGAAAGGAGCAAATTCAGGGAGGTCAATGAGAAGATGGACTGCAGAAGTCCAGACAAGAAAGAGACAATGTGGACACATCCTAGAAGTACTGTGAGGGATGGCTGTGGGTGACATTTTGGAGGTAGAGCTAGGAAGACTGGGTAAGAGGTAATAAAAGAAAGGAAGACATGAGAGATGAGACCAACAACTTTGGTTGACATCTCTGAAAGCTCTGACTCCAGTGACTGAAGCAGAGAGACGGAGCCAGGGACTCCCGGAAGGGTGTTGTGTTCTGCTATGAACCTAGTGAAGGCAGTTCTGGGGGGAACCAGGGCACTGCTCTGAGAATGACTAAAGAGGAATGGCCCCGTCTATAGTAACTGACAGGTGTGAGTAGTTAGTGGAGGGAGGGTTTCACCACTTTAGGCTTTTATTCTCCTGAACTTAAGAAATGTTCTCCTAACCAAAATGATCAAAGAATGGGAGTTGAAGAAAGAGAGAGATAACAGACAATGGGAAGAAAAGCATTTCAGTAATAGATAAGCACACAAGCTCTAAAATCAAAGAGCCATGGGTTTGAATCCTAGATGAGCCATTCCCAAGTGTGTAAAAATTTCAGTGTTGAAAATTTGGTGTTCTCTTCTAAGAGGTAAAATCAGAGTCAGAGCTAAATGAGATGAGTAAAGGTGAACACCTCACAGATCCGAATGGTACAGTGGGTTTTATCCCACTGTCTTGGAAATTGCATTATAATAATGGCAATGCAATAACTCATTTTCAGAGTCTGTTTCATTCATATTGACGATAATGCTCTTGTTAATTCCTTTTAAGTAAGAATTACAAGTATGTACACACAATGAGGTTCAATATTCCTTTTTGTTCAAAATCAGTCATTAAGATAAGCTGGGAATATTTAAATTCTTTGCTCATACAGATATATAGACCAAGGGTAAGTGCCAGAGGTCATACTGCTCAGACTGTAACCTGTGTGAATGAGGTGGGGCTCACACCCTGATCTTACTCATTCCACATAGTTCTGAACCCGTCCCTGACTAGATGCCTTTCTGAACCCATCCTTGACTGGATGCCTTCTGAACCCGTCCCTGAGTTCTGAACCTGCTCCTGACTACATGCCCACACAGCACAAGCAACTGGGCATCATTTTGCTTTTTCTCGGCATCTCCATGGTTTTGTAAAACATTTCATGAGCCTGTGACTTCCATATGAAACCATGTTTCACTCACCTTCCAGTGCTGAACCACACCCCACTCCAGGCCTGACACTGGAGGAGATGCATAGAAGTGCCGGGTACTCACCCCTGGACCAGAACTGCTGGAGCCATGGAGGAAATCCCCCGGGAGGGTGGCTTCCACTCAATGACAGGAGAACAGGTTATATTTTGTCATATCCGTGAATGACTGGTGCCTTAAAACCACTGTAGAAATTCTCACTGACCTTGCAGCGGTTTCAGATTCTGCCCCTGCTGCTGAGCTTGATAATGTGTGCGAGCCAACATGGGGGTCTGAGTGTGCATGAGTGGATGAGCTTTGTGTGAGCATGCGTGAGGTGAGAGTGTGCCTGTGGCGGGTGTGAACCCATTTCTGCATGACCTTTCGTTTATAGAAATGTGAGCATGTGACTTTAAGGGTGTGGTGCATGTGTATATATCAGTGCATGTGAATGTGTGCGTTCGTGTATGTGTGCAGAAGTATGAGATTTTAAGCTTGCACACGTATCTGTTTGCGAGTGTGAACATGTGAGTGTGTGCATAGGTAAGTCTGCATTGTGTGTGAGCATGCATGGGTGTGAGTGTGAGAATATGTGTGAGGGTGTAAGCATATGTGAGTCAGTGAATGTGCATGAGCGTGCATGTGAGTGTGTGATCATAGGTGAATCTGAGCATGTGTGTGTGAGCATGCATGGTGTGAGTGTGCATGAGTGTGCTTGTGAGTGTGTGAGCATACATGAGTCTGTGCATGTGTGTCATGTGTGTGTGAGTGTGCATGAGTGTGCATGTGAGTGTGTGAGCATAGGTGAATCTGTGTGTGAGCGTGCATGGTGTGAGTGTGCATGAGTGTGTGTGAGTGTGAGAATGTGCATGCATGAGTATAATTTCACACAAGTATGTGAGCATCTGTTTGCACAAGTGAGTGCACAGCTGTGTGTGCATGAGTGTGAGGGTGTATGTGAATACACACTTGCTTGCATGATTTTCTCTTGAAAAAAAGAAACCACTATGAAAATAACCTCAGGCCTCTCTTGATGTCACAAACCCTTTGTCTTTCCATTGGGCCAGTTTCCCATGGCCCGCTGGGTAGGGATTAGCAGAAACTCCACAGATGTACATTACGTGTGAGAAGAGCTCTAGACTATTAGCCAAGCACCCAGGGGGGGATGTTAAACCCAACCATTCCCTCAAACAGCTGGAGGCAAGGGAGTGGCTGCTGGTTGAGTTCCACAAAGAATTAACCAAACTCTGAGGAATAATCCACAAAGTTCAATGCCAGCCTCTGATGTGCAAGTCACCTCGAGATTTGATCTTAATGTACCAGGGCCATGAGACCCTGTGTCCAACCTGTAAGGTCTATAGTTGATTGGGATTTTAGTACAATCGGCCCATTTATTCAAGGCATTTCTTTTGGCCACAGGGAAGACTGAATACCATGACCATCAGATAAAGAAATCCTATCTACTACCAGAGCCAAGCTTATATAAGAATAAGTTAGTCCCATGATATAGATGGTACTAGACCCTGGAGACCCTAAGCGTTGGGTCCCCACTCCTGCCCCTTGTCTGCAGGGCACCATGACCTCGGAGGTTAGCAAGCCTTGAGGAAGCAGCGGGGTCATTGCTCTGCATAAGGGGAACACAACATGCTTCCTTCTTTTCCTTGGACACATTAAAGAAAGGAGCTTCTTGGCAGCAGATGCGGGTCAGGAACAGCAGCGCCTTCCATCTCCTGATCTATTTTCATTTCATTCAGTAGGAACTTTATGATCTTTTGTTTTGAATCCCAAAGGGCAGAAGTAGAAAATGAAGATGAAATTAAATACATAGCTATCTTTCTCTCACCTTGAGACTTTTACACTAAAGTAATAAAACACAAAAAATGAGGCTCAGCCTTTTCCTGAAGCCTGTGGTCAGATTCCAGTTGAGTACCTCTCCAGACGAATAAGTACCCGAGACCCGAATGTCTGTCTTGACTGCTGGCCATCAGTACCAGTGCTTTAAAACACAAACCCTGTGGCATCTAAATTCAATGTCAGTCAGGTTTTCGGTGGAGTCACTGGAGCCTTCCCAGCCAGTCACATTGCATGGGGAACAGGAGATCGGTGAGAGCAGGAGGATTGACAGCCCATCAAGGCATCCATCTTGCCTGGAGTGACTTTCCATTTCAGGCTGGAGTGGATAATATATATATATATATATATATATATATATATATATATATATATATATATATATGATGTGACTTTTGTTCTAGTCCACCAGACTTATGACTTGGTGATGTATCTATCAGCTGGTTTTGTCCCTCCGTCTTCCCACCACAATCATCCTCATCTCTGAGCAGATCTCATCTCTCTAGAGGAATAGGAGACCAGTGCCAGTGTACTTCCTTCCAAGTGCCCATGAACTGTGCAGCTTCAGAGATTTTGACAGAGATCTTTCCTCAGAAAATAATGCTACATCTGCATATAGCTAGATGGTTTAAGAAAATTGGAGATGGCCAGGGTGCCTCTGAAAACAGCTATGGGGAGGGGCAGAAACGGCAGCAACTGCTTTCAAATGTTCCCAGAAGCTGTAAAAGCCTTCCTCACACAGAATGGAAAGACAGCTGCTCTCCTGCATACGGCCTGTGTTCTCTTGGACCATGGCCTTCTCGGGGACCACCAAATCCATTATTGTTCCAGAGGACATCCAATGCCGCTCCTATGTTGAACTGAGCATTGATGTGCCCTAAAAAACTGAGCAACAGAGAGAAAGTGAGCTAACAGAGCCAGACTGCTCTTTCTTCCCCTAAGAGACCCTCCACTCTCCCTCCAGGCTGCCTTCATCTCTCCTTCACTAGCTGATATTTGTCTCATGCAAGTGACCATCCTTACAAGTAAGAACTGTTTTCTCTCCATTTGCAGAAGAGGACATGGAGGCTTAAGAGGTTGAAGTTGACAAAAGTGATGGCAGATGTGTCTTACATGAGAGCCAGCGCCCTCATCGCCTACCATCATGACAGGCTCCTTCGGGAACTGTGCCCTACCTCAGTGCAGACACAAAGCTGCCCGGCCAGCGTGTTCAAGCAGACACCCATCAAGGGTGCCTGTAGGGTGTCAGCTCTCTGTGCTCATTGTAAATCTAGGCACCAAGTTGCACCTGCTCACCAGTGACTCTGGTCCAACCTTTGTTCCCAGGATCTTGGAAAACTTCCTGGGAGCTGTGCACCATCCCTGTTTGATAGAAATGGGGGGATGTGCGTGGAGGTGACAGAATTTCTTCTCTGATCCCAGGAGCCCAGCGCATTTTCACTCTGCCCAGAACAGTGGCAGCTTTGAGGACAGCAGCTGACATTCACCCAAGGAAAGTCTTCCCCCAACTGACTGCCATGGAGGCCACGTGGCCAACTTGTTTCTGATTGATTACAGTGCTCTTCCCTCCAAGGTCTCTCAACCCGGCTTGCTCACACTGCTTCCCTTCGATAAGGTGGGCTTTGGAGGTGTGGCAAAGAATGAGAGGCAAGAACCATCAGCATGTCCATGAATGTTATCATGTTAGAAACCAATGAGTTCATCTTGTTCCTTGGAAACGGGACTGAAGTCTGTGTAATGGCTCGGTTGGTCTCCACTGGTACTTTTCCTTAGACAGAATTTTCTGGACCTGTGTTGACAGCCACTGGTTGGTTCCTTAGGAAATTGTCCACTACTGTTTTCTTGGGCTGAGGTTCCATGGAAGCTGTGCAGGTCCACAGCCACTGGCGGCTGTGGTCATGCGGACTCTGTGGGTCTGCGACTTAGTTAGGGAGTCAAGATACACATCAACTCCCTGTGTATCCACGCAGCTGGGTGGGCAGAACGTGATCCCACGGTAGAAATGAGTCTCAGGATACAGCTGCAGCGGGCAGATTGTTTAATGTATGTGGAAAGGTCATTTATAAAGAGGAGAAGCCAGGGTAAAATCAGAGGCAGGGGCATCAGCAAGGGGATTGGTCGGGGCAGGGTGGTCTGTGGACGTCTCGTGAGTGGATAGGCAGGGGCCAGTAACCTGTGAATGCCTAGTTTGCATAGGTAAGTTAAGGGGCTTGCTCAGCCCTGGTGACCCTGGTCCTGGGTTCCATGGTGGCAGCTGTGGAGGAACTGTCACCTTATTGTCCAGCACAGCTGGGGTGAGAACACAGGGCTTGCTGTGGCTTGCCAGGGGGCCCGGAAGTTTTAGGATCAAAAGAGGAAGATGGCGAAGCGCCTTCTGAGTCTCAGAGAAGCTAAGTGAGTCAGAGAATTTATCGGGGTTTCAGCCTGTCTCAACTTCAATTAATCCTATATCCTCTGTGCCTCTTAGCAGGGCCCCACAGTCCAACTCTTATCTCATCCTTCTCTGTGATTAAAAATCCTTTAGTAGCTTAAAAAATGACTCAGTGGTGTTTCCATTTTCATTCCAAGACTTGCCTTGAGCACACCTTCTTTCAGACAGATTGGTAATGAGGAGTCAGGACCTCCACACCAGGAGGCTTGCCACTAAGCCTCCTCCCCAGGTCTCACTAAGTGTCCTCAGCTCTGCTTAGACAACCTGTTATTGTCACAGTGCCAAGATGGCATTCCTGCAAGGAAGTCAGTTATAAAACACACCCACTAATGCAAAGCTACCATTTACACCAGAACCTGGTGGAGCCTATGGTGCCAGATGCCCTCCACACTGGTTCAAACCAGGATAACAGGGATGGTCCACCAGATAATGGAGTTTACATGCATGATGGACTTGGGCATGGGAAGCGAGAAGCAATGAAATTGCAGCAATTGCTTTTGACTTCAGCAAGAGAAATGAAATCAGCCAAGGAGAATTAGCAACCTCTAAATCAAGCTTTCTCAGACTGTGAGATAGCATGGTCCTGTCTCTCAGGGGCTGTCCTGCCCACTGTGGCCTGGTTACAGTGTTCTGTTCCTTATGGCTCCAATGCTGTTGACTCTCTTCCCTTAATCATCCAGATATCAATCAATGTATCTGTCAGCTCTCTGCAAATCACTATCATCTATCAATTGTCAATCTATCACCTATGCATGTATCCATCTACCATTCGTCAATCATTTATTAATAACCTATTTATCATCTATCTGTGTATCTACTGACCACCTATTACCTATCATTTATCTATATGTCTAGCATTCATCAGTCATCAATCTACCAATCATGTGTCATCTACTTATTGATCATCTATTGATCAATTACCTATTACCTATCAGCATTCTATCAAAAAGCTCCTATTGGGTATGTTTCTCTGGAGAACTACCAGTTACTACACTCCTTCCACAAATCATAACAATCAAAGATGTCTCCAAGTGATGGGCTCTTGTGGACATACATGCCTGAAATCCCAGCACTCAGGATGAGGGGGCTGAGGCAGGGGGATTGTGAGTTCAAGTTCAGCCTGAACAAAATAACAAGACCCTATCTCAAAAACAAAACAGTTTCCAGATATTTCCAAATAGACCCCAGAAAACACACCAGCCCGAGCTCTAAAGACAGAGAAGAAGGCAGTGGGGAAGATAGAGCCTGCCACGGACTAGCTGCCCTTGAGGACATCAACTTCCTCCCTGAAGTAATGAGGACTGATACAAATGTAATTGCAAAGAACTACTGGTGGCCCATGGAGGGCTGCAAGCTTCTTTTCTATTGCTATTAGGCATATTTCTTTTTTTATTGGTTTTATGTTTTTATTCTTGTATAAATTTCATTACATTTCTTGATGAGAACAGCAATCTTATTCCAAACTACATCTGATCCTCTTCATATGACCAGTGTGATCAAGTCTCCAATCCCTGTATGCCCTTGACTAACCTGAGGTTGAACTTGAACCAGGACTTCCCAACAAGACCCAACCCCTTTAAGCCTTCTGCCTTGTCATTTCCTATGCAACTATTCCAGAGTCACAGGCAATCTGTCCCACTAAGCAAGTTCTTAATGAGCTTTGCAATAATCGGAGCCAAAGAACCAGAGGTGAGCACTGAGGCATGAACTCTTCTGGCTAAAGCATAGAGGAGGAAAGAGACTTGGTGAAAGACCAGCTGTTTCCACAGACTTCTGCTGTCTAGCTCCAGCTTCTCCAGGGGTGAGCCAGGGCCCAGCCTAAGCTAGTTTTGGACTCAATCCTTTAACAACAGAGTTCAAAAGAATACCTTATATAGAGGAGGAGATAGTTCAGCTGTTAAAGGTGCAAACACCTGACCTTAGTACCCAAGGAAAGCTGGATGCACAAAGAGTTGCATGCATCTGAAGTTTATTTGTAGTGACAAGAATCCCTGGTATATGCCCACACACTCTCACACACTCTCTCTCTTTCTTCTTCTTCTTCTTCTTCTTCTTCTTCTTCTTCTTCTTCTTCTTCTTCTTCTTCTTCTTCTTCTTTCTTCTTTCTTCTTCTTTTTTCTTTCTTCTTCTTCTCTCCATCTGCTTATAAATAATTACTTTTTAATGAAGTACCTTAAATAGGAGAGAAAGGGAGGCAAGAGGGAGAAAGAGAGGTTTCAACTACCACATCGCATAAGACAATACCATGGACAATCCTGGGGTACATCTGCGGTCCCCACCAGTCATGGCCAAGAAGGAAGCGTGTTTCCTTCTGAAATGGTGCTTTCTTGGAAGGGTTTTTTTTTCTACAACAGGCTTGTCAAGCTCCTTCTCTTTGTTTCTTCTAATTAGCTGCCTCTTTCCTCCGCAGTGCATTTCTGCATGGCTCGGCTTGCCTTTGGCTCTTGTCTTGTCAAGTATCTGCAAGTAATGAGACTAATGTGCCCTGATTCCTGAGAAGCAGATCCTTCCCACAGACTCCAACCTGTAGCTAACGAACGCTTCCTATTACTGTGCTCTTAATCAGGCCTGAAGATCATCTGAGGGTTTGTCTCCAGACCATTGGATTTTCCGATTTTTTTTTCCTTCTTGCTAAAAAAAATGTCTCACTAATTGCTTTCCTTTTCTGCTGGTAAAATTGAACTTCTAAGATCATGTTTTTGCATGCTTAGCACATTAAATTTTTTACACGTGCTTGCAGCACTCAGCTCCACACTGAAGATGTTCAAATAATTATAATTGTAAGCCAAATTACAGCAGCCAGGGAGGGAGAGTCATTCCAACAGCATGATTATTTGGGCTAAATTATTTCCTAAGCTGACATATTCATGGGGAAGAAAAAAGGTGGGAGCTTTTAGTAAGAGAAAAGGTTAATGCTAGACAATTCATCAAAAATAAAATCTTAACTTCCTCTCTCCATCTCTCCCTTCCTGTCTCTCTTGCTCCTCTCTTTCCCCTGCTCTCTCCTCTTGGTCTTTCTTTTCTATTTCCTTACCACCGTTCCTTCATTCTCCTTCTCTTTCCTCCCTCCTTTCTTCCCTCCCTGCCTCTCTCCCTCTGTTATTCTCTCTTTGCCCTTATTCTCTCCCTCTTTCTCCCCCAATCCTCCTTTTTTTTCCACCCTACTTTTTCCTTCCTTCCACTTTCTTCCTTCTCTCCCTGGAAGTCTTCTGTTCTTTTCCCCTTTCTGTTTTTCCTCTTTACTTTCTCCTAAACCTGAGCTTCTTCCTTACATTATCCCTCCCCCACTCACTTCTTTCTCCCTCAAACAATAAGAGCTGGCTTCAGAACAAGTGATTTACCTTTTTCTTCTCCCATTTATCATCTGTAGCATAATGATCACAAAGTTCACATTCGAGAGTTTCTGTAAGTATGTCAAGTAATAAAAAGTATGTCCTTTAGTCTGGAGATAATATCACTTGTTGTTACTGTTACTGTGAATCCAGAATGCTGTGCTCTGACAGGAGAGCATGGGGTGGTAGAGTTTGTCTCTTCTTTATCACGGACCCCAAACCACTTAATCTTCACAGATTAAGTCTCTGATGCAGATTGAGCCAGTTTCTAGCCAACCTGGAGTGGTATTGAAATGGCATCGGAAGAGAAGTGAGATCCTTTCATCCAAATATAAGAACCACATAGAATGCCCCATCATGCTTGGTTACCGTAGACAGGATGTATGTTTCCAGAGAACCTGCTGTATGGTAAACAATAACAGAACAAAGGTTGCCTGCGACCTGTCATGTGCCAGGAAACATTCTGACCAGATGGCAGCCTGTGGAGGGCTGGAAAGCGTTACGTGAGCTGCCAGGGGAAATTGGCCATTGATACTCAGAGAAAGCAGAGGTCACTGATATGCAAATGCTGAGGACTGCTATCCAGTAGAGACGAGCACGTCAAGGAGTGCTCATTTGTGAGGATTCAGCAGCTCTTTGATTGGCTAAGAGATCCTCTCAGTGGCAAGGAACCCTTAACTGGAACTGGGAGCCAAGATAAACTCTTATGAAGACCTAGAACCTGGACCCCAAAGGGAAACTCCCACTAAACAGAAATCTACAGAGAGGCTACACCCATTAGATTCTCATCAAATCAACAATGTTTGTCTCATTTAACCTATACTGATCTCACTCTCCGTTGGAGATTCTGTTTGTATTTTTCAGAAGACAGTGAGAACTGTGGACAACCCAATTCCATCAACAGGACATGAGATGACCCAGGCAGGATATGAACCACCCCTAACTTATCATCTAGAGCCTTAATGAAACCTTAGAGGCTGTGGCAAGAAGAGCAAGAGAAACACCTCCACATGCAAGTCAGATAACCTATGAAAGGGCAATGGAGACAGACACCAATGACACTCAACACAGTCCTAAGCAGAAATCCAGAGAGTCTTAAGATTAACATTAAACATTAAATCAGACTTAAAACTCTCCCACCATAGCTCAGGGAACTTGGCAGAAGAGGGGACAGAAAGATTGTAAGAGCCATGGTGGGGGAGCATACCCAGAGTTATGGCTCCCCTCAACAACAAACCCACACAAAGTAAAAAAAACTAGCTGCTTCTTGTACAATTCATAACCCCCTGCCCCATGGACTGGTCTAGCAATCTCACTGAGGAGGGTCCCCAGTGAGATGGGGACAGGGAAAAGGGAAATGGGGTACCATCACGTGACTCACTCATGTGATGTACCTAATTATTAACAATAAATCAGTTTATAAAACATAAATAAACAAAAGCAAAATGTATCATTTGACTTTGTTTTCTATGAAGTCCTGGAAAGATGTTTTATAAGTTGTTTTTACAGATGGGAATCTTTGCTCAGAGAGACAAGGGTACATATCGAAGCATGTATAGAATTTAGCCCAAGGTCAAAGCATTTTGCCTGACACTAGAGTTCGCAATCAAGAGTTCACACCATCCCAACTCTGCCATGATGGAGGGAAAGGCCATGCTCCTGATCCAGAACTGTGATAAAAGGTCTAAGTCCTGAGGACAATGGGGGTCTATGTATCACAGAGGAGGTGTCAGGAACCAGAAAAAGCCAGAAAAACAGACCTTTCCTGTTTGCCGTGGCTCATTCTTATACAGCAAGACTAAAAATCATTTTCTCTAGTATAAAACAGGTGTTGGAATGATTATAAGGCTCAAAGAAACATGCTCTGTGTGTCCTGAACGAATGAGGAATGATGGAGGGATCAAGATTCTGACCCTGATCAGCAGGAACAAACATCAGGAGACCCAGCACCAGGCTTGGGGCAGCCAGTCCTCGTCCCCTTTGCCTGTCCTTCTTAGCTCTGGAGAGGCTGGAACAGCCTTTCCCAGGAGCCTTTGAAACCCACAGTTCTCTGGTTGTTTACTTCTTGCAGCCTCAAGCCAACAGACTGAACAGCTGCCTCTGATCAAATCCCTTCTGTATTTTTCAAGAACCTGGAGGGCAGGGCAGTGACGAGTCATTTGACGTTTGCAGCCCTCTCCTAGGGTCTCCTGGGCTCCAGCAATCAAGGCTCTGAGCTCACTGAACACATAACCTGGTGCAGACGCAGCAGTTCTCCCTCATCCTCCCTTCCACGGGGCTAACTAGAGCACAAAGGAGGGGGGGGTTGATCTTGTCTCCACAGGCCAGAGAGCCAAGGCAGCAGGGAAGCTGACCAATGGCAGGGTGCTAATTAAACTGAGCTTCTTGCATTCAACGCTGGTTGGGCCCTACTAATGGAGACACCTCACCAAAGCACTCCCAGACTATCTTTATGAGTAATTAGTGGGATAACAAGACTATGATCTCCAGTTTCTTTCTTTTAAGCAATGAGATCCTGTACAGAAGAAAGGTATCTCCATTATCGTTAAAGGACATTTCTGGGCTTGTTAATTTAACCAAACCTCATCTCTTCTTTTATCCCAACTAATCAGAGGAGAGGAACATGGAAACAGCTGATCAGGAAAGGAAAAGAGGGACCATAGGTGTGATAAAATTTACGCCCATCAGGTTTTTATTCTTATTATTTTATTTATTTATTATTACTTTTTTTATTATTTAATTTATCAGGTTTTCATCAAAATAATCTATGACCTTAACACCACTTCAAAACTGGTTCACAGTGGAGGCTATCAAGTTATTTAAGGGTATGTGCATATTTTCTTTTCTTGAAACAAATTTGTTCAAGGTAATAAAAAGGACTCCCTGAGGCGGTCACAGGAAAATAAAAGGAAGCTGTGTGGTGGTTGCTTCCTCTACATGAGGAGGCAAGGATGACACAGAATAGCACAGATCAACGCTCAGACAGGAGCTGTGTCAGCATAACTGGACATCTTATTAGACACAGGCTGCCAGGACCACTCACAGATCTGGTGTCATGCTCTGATCTCTAAAGTTCCCAGAAGTTTCTGGAAATACTGGTTCTGGGATCACAGCTCTAGACACAAGCCCAACAGGAGAGCACGTGCTTGAGAGTGAGTCGGGAGAGATCCCCTCACCACCCCACTCATTGCTGTGTGACATTTCACCCTGAGACCCTTGGATTGCCCATGTGAAAAAGGAGATTGTGTTCTCTCATTCCCCTCATAGGGAGGGTTCAGAGCCAGGCATGGGATGGGTGTTCCATCACAGTAGCCCGTGTTAGATGGAACACAACTCTAGTAGTTACTGTCTCATTGCTGGGGGAAAAAATATCCCTGACCAGAAGCAACTTATGTAAGGAAAGGATTTCCTTCCATCTTACAGTTTCATGGGGAATCTTCCTCATGATGGTCATGGTGGGGAAGCATGGCAGGAGCAGAGAGCGAGTGTCCTATCTTCATATCAGCAGGAAGGAAGCAGTGAGAATGAGCCAAGTGCAGCAAGTGCGGCTATCCCATTCCAGGGTCTGACCCGAGCAACACAGCAAGGCTTCACCTCCAAAGGCTCCACAACCTCCCCAAACAGCACCACCAACTGGGGATGAAGTATTCAAACACTTGAAGCTGTGGAGGACATTTTACAAGCAAGAGGAGAAACACACGAGCCACGACTAATCATTTATTTTCTCGATGCTCCTGAAAAGTAGCATGGCTTGAGAAATTTAAATGTTCCTAACATAAATTATATGCTCACACAGTAGAAGCTGTGTAACAAAGAGAAAACATTTATAACCGGATTCACAATGCAGTTAAATATTGAATTAATATCTGGAAGGAATGCAGATTAGTTATCGTGATGGTCCATCTTCATAGTCAGCTTGAATGGATGTGGAATCACCATGGAAACACATCTCTGGGTGTGTTTGTAAATGTGATTCCAGAAAGGTTTAATGAGGAGGGAAGCCTCCTCCTGGAGTGAGCAGCACCATCCAGCAGAGTGGGGGCCCAGGCTAAATAAAAAGGAGAAAGCAAGATAAGCACCAGATTTCATTTCTTTCAGCTTCCTAACTACAGGCACCATCCCATCAGCCTTCCTGCCATGATGGATTCTTTCCCCACAAACCAAGAGGTGAAATAAATCCGTTCTCCAATAAGTTGCTTCTTGGCAGGTATCTGATTCCAGAAATGAGAAGTATCAGTAATAAAGGTGCCACCTCAGATCTCCACGGCATCATCTGATTCCCTTGGCCTTTGAGACACCCATCGTGATCATCATGTGGACACAACCTCTCTACACTTTATCTGAACAGGTCAGGTCCCTAATGACCCTCATTTTTTTTTTGCCCTAGAGATTTCTTATTACCATGAGGAAAGCTGACTCAGGTCTTTTGGCCCCTTACAATCCAGGCTGGCAGTCAGCACTGTGGACCTGTGTAGTAAACCTTTGCCCAACAGGAGAGAAAAGCTAGTTAGAAGAGTCCACCTCTCTTCTCCACAGAACCCATTTGTCCTAAGACATAGCCTTACAGCCTCGGATGAGAGTTTGTTGACACCGAGAGTGAAGAGGTTTGACCCCAAGCAGTGTTCAGCTCAAGGACACTCCAGGACATGCTCTTCCTCATGTCCTTTCTTGGGACACCTACCTCCATGACACCACACTCTGTGAAGAAATCTTTATGCACACTGCCATGACATTGTACTCTGTGGAGAAATGCTCACACACACGTACAGGACATTGTTCTCTGGAGAGACCCTCTGCCTCTGCTTTCCTGGTGAGGTCAAATGAGGAGAGACATCTGCAAGCAAATTGAATTTGGGCCGTTGATGACTTAGTAAAATGTAGTCAGTGAATTTACAAAAATGAGCGAACCAATACTCCAACTCTACTAAGAATGAATGAATGAGTGAGGAGTCTCGGTAGGTGCATGCTCTCACTGTCTCCTTCTCTTCCTGGTGTCCTGCTGCCCTCAGAATGATGCCCACCCATGTTCTGTGAAAGCTCTCCTGGCACCAGTGAAGCCTGAGTGTCACTGGGAAATACTTCCTTCTTATTTTCTGGAAACATCAGTTCCCGGAGTGATGTGTTTACCTAGTGATGTGTTTGTGATATCTCTCATTCACCTCATCGATGTAAACCCATGAAGCTATGTTACAATATTAACATACTGACCTCCCATCCTCACTGGTGTTGCTTTTGCTCTCATGTTTCTTCTTTACGGAGACTCTGCAAGGTGGAAAGACATCTTACCTGCCCTACAGAAGTTCTGTCATTTGCAGGAACACTAGTGACTTTCTGACAGGCCAAGAGACTCCTCCCACCCCCAAGCTCTGTTCCTGACAGCTTTATTCCTCCGTCCTAAGCCACCTCACCCCATGGAGGACTACGAAAGGACCATCTTTCACTTCTCCTGATCTTAACTCTTTGATCGGCCTCAGACATGCGATCCACGTACTATCTTACTACCAGTCCCAAAACAGTCAAAGTTTACTACATTGGGGTCCCATGTACCACAGTGTAGTGCAAGGGATTTCTGCCATGATGGAGCCATGAATTTGCATAAAGCAAGCATGGAATGAAGACAGAAGACTCCTGGGTTGACAAGGCACCAAAAGAACTGTAACCATCAGGATGCGGAGTAACAAGATAGAATCTCTCTCCAGAACCACAATGTCTAGAAAGTTTTCTTGGTTTCCAGATGTTCCCAGAAAACCTTCTGGGCACTTGGAAATGAGAGTCAGAGCACTTTTTGAGTGGGTTCTGCTGGACAAATCTATGCAAAGCAAACACATTTTTTTAAATTCTAGTAATTAAAAAACATGAGTTAGCCATGAGGAGACTGTTCCCATTAATTGGTCTCCACCAAAGAAACATTAAGCTTTAGGGAAAAATGCATGTTTGATAGAAGTAATAAGTCATGAATACAAATGGAATTTCTGCAAAATGTAAAATAGCAGATAGGGAAACTTCAGATTGCTCATAGAAGCTAAATTAGTTTGTTACTTTTCCCCACTCTATCCATTAATCTGTTAATTGATTTAAAATATTAATACAGCTCAAGAATCATAGAGAAACACTTCTTAATTCACATCTTTTTCTATCAAATATTGTGGCTGTATTAAAAATGATTCCTCATAATGTAAGCGTGCCTTGTGATTAATCAAAGCCACTACGCACAGCAAGCAGAAGCTTGCAAACATTACAACACTGATCCTTCATCATTTCAACTGAGCTGCCTTAAAACATGCTTCCTCATGGTTTTTCGGACTCCACGGGGCTCCTTCTCCTGTGGTACTCATGTCACGGGTGTGTGTTTGTAGAGCTTGGCATTAGTAACCATGGAAATACCAGCATCCATTGAAGACCAGATAGTCGTGTATCTCCAAGGAGGAGGTGACCAGCACCCTGCGCACTCCCACAGCTGGCCGCCACCCTGCAGGGATGTCA
This sequence comes from Zapus hudsonius, assembly GCA_004024765.1. Taxonomy (NCBI): domain Eukaryota; kingdom Metazoa; phylum Chordata; class Mammalia; order Rodentia; family Dipodidae; genus Zapus; species Zapus hudsonius. The sequence continues at coordinate 12,630 of PVHP010017495.1, read as the reverse complement.
CAACAGAGCCCACAGCAGGTAAGTGAATGCTTGTCATCAAGACATAGGTGTTGGCCCGAAATACCTCGGGAGAATGAGAACGGACCACCCTCATGCCATGGCCCCCTATGCTCGTACTTGGACTGTAGTCAGACAGGGATCAGTTTCCTGCATATTCCCTTCCTTTAGGGCAGACCCTAGTTTCACTCGTCCTTTTGTTTTAACTTTAATATTTGTATAATGATCAACTGGCAGGAATTCTTAATGAGCATATGGAAAGGTGGTGGTATTCACCACACAGTTTGCCACAGGAGAACATCTCACATAACCATCGTAAGAAGGGAGCCAGGACATTAACATTGTCCTATGCTATGGCTTCAGTGCATGTGTCCCCTCACAAGCTCACATGCTGGAACTTAGCACCCAACTTAATACGTAGGTCCCCGAGGTGGCCAAAGGAATGAAAGGAGTTCCCTTACAAAAGAGAAAGAGGCCTTTGCAGAGCAGGGCTGCCTCCTGCCTCCACTTTCCCAGCTGTGAGGAAACCTTGATGGCTGGAGCGGATTGTCTGCAGCAAGATTGGTGCCTTCATCATCCATGGCCTGGCCTCCAGAACTGAGAGAAATAAATGTCCGTTGTTATAAATAACAAGCCTCAGGTATTTTGCTGTAAACAGCAGGAAGACAGGGTGGGCTTCTTCTTAAAGGGGCCTGTTACTCACATCTGAGTACAGAGTCCCTAAGACAATATCATTTGAACAGCTGCAGCAGGAAACCATGATAAAGCAGGAAAAAAAAAAGGAAGTCAGGAAAGCGGCTGGCCTGAGCCCAAAAAACTTAACTTCTGTGTTCCCTGAAGTTTCAAATCACCCAGTTCTTTCCCTGACCCATCTGTGAACCCTTCCTTGAAGCTGAAATAAAGGAAGAAATACCACTAACAAGAGCATTACACTTTTAAATGGCACTAAAACAGTACCGTGGTGCTAAGCGCCAATGAGAGAACACTGTGACTTTAAAATCTCCCAAGACCGTTTTAAGACAATTGTGCTAAACCACCATTTAAGCTTCAGTTCTGGAGGAAAATGCAGTCTCAACTGCTATCATGTTTTCACACTCAATACACATTCTGTTCTTGGAAAAGTTGAATTTATGAGTTCAGTTGTACCTACAAATCATTGGAAATATACATTCCCTTTCCAAATAGGATTATTTCAAGGGTTATATTAATATCCTTCTGTTTGTAATATAAAGATCCAGTGCTTTAAATTGCCTCCCCATAATACAAGCAGAATCTGCATAAATTTTATTTACTATTAAACTTGCAGAAATGAGAGAAGAGAAGGAGAGAGACAGAGAGAGAGAGAGAGAGAGGGAGGGGAGACAGAAAGAAGAAGAAATGAATATAGATAAACACAAAGAAAAATTCAAGGCTTCCCTGAAGATGACAGGATGCTACTTTTGAGGTTGGATAGTTGGATATTTAGTTGAATATTGGGCCATGAGCCTCCAATGAAGGAAATGTTTATTGACTATTGCCACATTAAATGGACTCATGTAATTAAAATGAACACAACGAATTCAAATTAATTCAACACACACATACACACAACTGAGAAACCTCGCCATGGATGTCTCCTCCCAGGATAGACTGTGTCCCCTGGACCTGTAAGATGACATAAGCACCCCGTCCTGCACACAGCCTCCAGGAAGCGGCTAATACACCAAGTCCACCTTGAGTCCACCAAGGCCACGCTTCACAAGATTTGCAGGTGGCAATTAGGGTTTGGAAGCAAGACAGTCTCATTATTACAGAGAAGCATCCGACTCCAGAGCAGGCCCCAGGGGGAAGGAGGGTGTTTGCTCTCATCTTGCAGGCTATGGTGGACAGAGGACTGAGAGATCAGTGCTTCCTGGTAAGAGCCGTAATGCTGTGGGGAGAGCCTGACACGGAGGGCAGACACCATGGGACAGCTCCGAGAGTGCACTGTAAGGCAAGGGTGGGCAGCTGCAGCCGGGTGGGTGTGAGCTATGCCGACCCACTCTGAACATCCTAATGGTCTGGTTGCTGGGAAGCAGCAGGGCCTCAGGGACTCATCCCTGCCTGAAGCCGCTGATGGCCAGTGCTCTGAATCATTAGTGAACATTGTGTGTGTGTAGGTACGTGCATGCTAGTGTGCAGTGGTGTGTGTGTGAGAGTGTGCGTGTGTGTAGGTACGTGCATGCTATTGTGCAGTGGTGTGTGTGCATGTGTGTGTGAGTGTGCATATGCGTGTGTGTGCATGTGAGTAGGTACATTCATGCTATTGTGCAGTGGTGTGTGTGAATGTGCATGTGTGTAGGTACGTGCATGCTAGTGTGCAGTGGTGTGTGTTTGAGTGTGCGTGTGTGTAGGTATGTGCATGATATTGTGCAATGGTGTGTGTGTGTTTGTGTGTAGGTACATGCATGCTAGTGTGCAGTGGTGTGTGCGAGTGTGCATGTGTGTAAGTACATGCATGCTAGTGTGCAGTGGTGTGTGTGAGTGTGTGTGTGTGTGCAGACACATGTATGCTACAGTGTGCAGTGGTGTATGTATGTGAGTGTGCATAGGCGTGTGTGAGTGTGCATGTGAGTAGGTACATGCATGCTAGTGTGCAATGGTATGTGTTTGAGTGTGCATGTGTGTAGGTACATGCATGCTATTGTGCAATGGTGTGTGTGTGTTTGTGTGTAGGTACATGCATGCTAGTGTGCAGTGGTGTGTGCAAGTGTGCGTGTGTGTAAGTACATGCATGCTAGTGTGCAGTGGTGTGTGTGAGTGTGTGTGTGTGTGCAGACACATGTATGCTACAGTGTGCAGTGGTGTGTGTGTGTGTGAGTGTGTGTGTGTGCGTGTGTACAGGCACATGAATGCTACAGTGTGCAGTGCTACATGCAGCAACAGTATGAGTCCTCACTTCTACCTGTTGGAGACAGGGACTCTCTGTTGTTCACTGGTTAAGTATGGCAACCTAGCTGGTCCATGTGCTTCTAGGATCACTCCTGTCTCCACCTCTCATCTCACTATAAGTAAGCTGGAATTACAGAGGGGCACCCCTGCATCTGGTTTTGCATGGGTTCTGGGGATCCAAACTCAGGTCATCTTGCCTATACAGAAAGCACTGTACCCACTGGGCCATCCCAGAGGTCCCGTAGCACCTTTAATCTGATTCATTTGCCATCACCATGAGCAACACGAAGAAACTAACAAGAAATGTACATTTCAACAGTCAAGCAACTGCAGTGAACTGGGAACTCTGAGAGTGGGCCCAGCAAATTCTACTCAGCAAGCTTCACATTGAGAACTGCTGCTCCACAAGGAGCCATTTTTCTGGGCTGATTCTAGGCCTGGGACTCCTCCCAGCCCTGAGTCTGAGTATGTGACATCACCTTTCTTTGTTTCATCTTGTATAAAACAGGACAAATAGAAACTTTCTCATGGGAGGTAGAGAGATGGCTCAGGAGTTCAAGGTGCTTCCCTGCAAAGCCTGGCTGCATGTCTCAGTACCCATGTAAAGCCGGATGCACACAATGGAGCCTGCCTCTGCGGCCTGTTTATAGTCCCAGGAGACACACTCATTCTCTCTGTCTGCCTCTTTTTCTCTCTTTCTCTCACTCTCACTGCCTCTGTCTTAAAGAAATAAAAACTATTTTTTAAAAAGAAACTTACTCATAGGTTTATAAGGCTAGGGGTTCAGAGTTCAAGGAATCACTTTTGTAAAGTAGAATAATAAAACAAAGAAGAGCGTAAAAACACTTTATGTTAAAATTTACTAGGCTGGATTAAACCGGTTTATGAAGTCACATTTACAGACTTTTAGTCTCAGTGGCTTTTCAGACTTGAGAAATTACTGCTGCAAAACCTTGACTATACATGACAGTCATCTGGAAAGATCTTTTTAAGCTCTGATGTCTAAGTCCCACCTAGAGAGATTTCAGAAGTCCCAGAAGGGTAGCAGTGCACAGCCACACTGAGATCTGGTGGTTTATTGTGAGTTCCTTATGCTAATCACTGTAGGTTTATAGAGGCTGAGATTGGGGACATTTGGAACTCAGTGATGAAGGTTTCCATTCATTCTTGAAGAGTGTGTGTTCTTCAACCAACAGGTGTGTTTGGTGTGTGTTTATAATAACAGCATAAACTATTTCTGCCATCTCTGTAAACGTGGGCAGTCTCTGTGAAAATACAAAGGGTGCTGCTACACACCAGGGACTCCTATAATCCAGACAACCTAAATGCATCACCTTACACTGCATTTGAAAAATCTGTATTTCAGTGTCTGCAAGGCAAGAAATGAATTAGCTGTTCTCTAAAGAATGCTGAGCTTTAGGAGAATGGTTTCAATTAGAAATTAAGATTCTCATCTTTGAAAATAAAGTCCAACTTGTGTCAAGCAGCAGCCTAGAAAGGCGACCCTTAACATGAAGAAAATCCCTGTGAAATGTGCCAGACTCTCTCTAGAACCTCTGGCCACGCCGACTTATCTGACACGTGAGGAGGGAAGGCAGAACTGAGAAGATGCCTCAGTGGGTGATGTGCTTGCCACTTGGGCATGAGGGCCTGAGCTCAGATCCCCCCATCCTTCCTTTAAAAAGCAGATGTGGGGCTGGAGAGATGGCTCAGTGGTTAAGGCACTTGCCTCCAGTGCCAAAGGCCATGAGTTCAATTCCCCAGGACCCATATAAGTCAGACCCACAAGGTGGTGGCCCTGGTGTGTTCTCTCTCTCTCTCTCTCTCTCTCTCTCTCTCTCTCTCTCTCTCTCTCCTTCTCTATCTCTCTCTACTTGAAAATGAATAAATAAAATATTTTTTAAAAAGCAGTTGTGCATCTGTAATCCCAGCTCTGGGGAGGGGAGACCAAAGGACACCTGACTGGCTGGTTAAATGGAATGAGCTCTCTGTGTAGTGAGAGACCCTGTCTCAAAAAGTAAAGTAGGGAGCAATTAAGGAAGTCACCTGATGTCAACCTCTGGTTTCCACATGCATGCACACACAAATATGAACACATACATACAAAGAGATCGGGTTAGGTTATGATTTCCAGTGTCTCAGCAAACTCTAAAGTTTTATATACTCACTATATCTTAGCATTTCAATTAAATGGAGGTTAAAGATTGTTCAGCATAACTAACATATACCAATGCTACCCAAATCTGCACTTTCATTCATTCTCTTATTTATCATGTGTTCATGAAGCTCCTGCCAGGGACCAGACACTGTTCTTGGTGCAGAATATGGGTAGAGCCACATCAGCGTTGTTCGTAGAGCTCGTAGTTTGCAGAAGACATCAGCCTGTGTTACATGAAATGTCTTCCTTCCTTACAAATCAGTCACCGTTAACAGAGAAGATGGGGAACAGGGGGAGGGAAAGGGAGTTGGATCCTAGCTAAGATAAAGCTTTGTAATCCTAGGCTTTGAAAGATGGGAAGAGTCTAGTAAATCAACCATCCCACTATGTGATTTGAAGTCAATTATTTCCTTACAGTAATTTTCTAAACTCTTGTGTTTAAGAAATATTATGAATACTAAAATTCAAGTAAGGGGTTGGGGTAAGTCTACATAGTGCCTGTGATGGTTAGGTTTTGTTGTCAACTTGATCTTTTCAAGTCATCTTGGGTGGGTCTCTGAGGATGGTCACAGAAAGGCAGCCTCTCAGTAGGGGGCAGGATGTAAGGAAGCTCAAAGGAGCTAGAAGTAAACATCCTTTCCTGTGTGGGCAGTGCAGGAAGGAAATTCCAGAGACTCAGGAAGCCATTAAGTCTGGGATAGAATTGCAAGAGCCCACTCTAGGGCTATATAAAGGTGAAAGAACTCTCTCCTTGCCCCTCCTGCCTGTTTGCTATTGTATGTATGGTGTTGGTGATGGGTTTTTCTCTCTGCTTGGACCTGAGAAAGAGGACCAGCCTCTTTCACTTTTATGGGACTTTCCCTGGATCTGTAGCTTGAATAAATACTTTCCTCCCCCAAATTGTGCCTGGTTTGAAGACTCATCCCAGTGGCGAGTGCCTGACTGCAACGGTGCCCTATTCTCTTGGGAAGTCTCTCTGTATGTGTTTGAAACACAGTCCTCCTGCCAAGTTTGTGGCTTCATGTTTGTTTCATTTGAAATGAAGCTTGATTTCAAAAGAACCACATGGACTTATTCAGGTATGGCACCTGGCTACTGCAGGGTTAGGTATATGTAGCTATATATTCCACAAAGACTAGTCTTCCACAGAAAGAGCTCTTTGGGGAGGAGCAAATGTTTGAGTGTTCTGTGTACATGGATACACAGAGAACCTGCAGACACCATACTGGACTCTTCTTCCCCATTGCCACACCAAGCTCACCAGGTACATGGTCTACTCAGTAATATAAAAAAATGTGTTGCTTTTATACTATACAAGGCAAACATTTTTACAAATTAATCATAACCTTGCCAGGTCACTACTGTTGCTGAAGGTCACACCAAGGAGCCCAAGAAGCTCACAGCCTTGCTATTCATGCCAACTGTACCAGAACTCTTCACATATGTCTGCTCACACACCCCTATAAGACAAGGACACTTGTTGGGCATTGCTTGCTGGCACTGCTAAATGGGACACGGAGGACAAAGGGTTAACGATGTTTGAACAGGTTTGAAACCCCGGTAATCCAGTAGGCATTTCGCCAGCTCCATCATCAACCCTAAAACTCCCGACCCCCCTAAGCAAGCCACAGGAACCCAGCGTTCTCACCTCAGCATGACTGGCAATGGGTGTCAGACCCAAGTAACAAATTTCTCTGTAACCATCCCCACGGACCATGGCTAGAATCAGGTATTTTCCGCCCCTCAGACCTCTCAGAATACAAATTAGGTATTCACAGGTTGTCTGCACCCACCTATCCCCTTGCAGAATACCCACTCACCACCCTGCCTGACCAATCCCCTTGCCCTCCCCTGCTCCCCATCCTCCTGGCTTCTTTTCCCTATAAATGTAAGCTCTTCCCATTCAATGAATGACACATGGATACACGATACACATCTGCTTGTGTCTGTGTCCCGAGAGCATCCTCTCGTCCATCCCCAGCTCTGTGGAATCGCCCTGAGGCAGCGGAGCCGCAGCCCACTGCTGCAGCTTCCAACCGGTTTCTCTCTCTGGCGGCTGACAGCACCGCCTGGAGGAGAAACGACAGACACTCACTGTGATGGTTTTGTTGTCAACTTGATCTTTTTAATTATCTTGGGTGGCTCTCTGATGTTGTTCACAGGAAGGCAGCCCTCTCAGTAGGAGGCAGGATGTAAGGAAGCTCAGTCAAGTTGGAAATTAATATCCCTTCTTGTGTGGACAGTACAGAAAGGAAATTCCAGTATCTCGGGAAGCCATTAAGTCTTGGAAAGGGTTGCAAGACCTCACCCTAAGGCTATCTAAAGGGGAAAGAATTCTCTCCTTGGCCCTCCTGCCTGTGTGCTATTTTGTATGTGATGTTGGTGATGGGTTTCTCTCTCTGCTCGGACCTGTGAAAGGAGGCCAACCTCTTTCACTATTATGGAACTTCCCCTGGATCTGTAGCTTCAATAAATCCTTTCCTCCCAAAACTGTGCCTGGTTTGGAGATTCATCCCAGTGGTATGTGGCTGACTACGGCAGTCTCCCATACCTTTTCCACTTACATCTAAAACCATTTTGAAGTTTAAATATCAGGTACAGATTCAATTTCTACCATGTTATAAACCAGGACATTGTAAGATAAAACAGCCATCTTTTTGCTTCATGTATCCCATGGAATCAGAATGCCAAGACAATTTGATCTCAGCATCATCGATGCAGGAGGTGCTGTGGGCCACTCTGATTCCCTGTGCAGAGAACACATTTCCCAAGGCCGCCTAGAGTGGGAGATGAGATCTTTCGATGGTGGCGGGAATGTAGTCAATGCTCTGTTCCCTCAGAGGGAAGCCAGTGCCCAGTGACTGGACTCGTGAAATGCTCGGATGCCTGCCTCTCACCACCATTGGTCCATTGGAGCCCCAGATCTTCCACAGGTGCTCTGCAGGCTTTTCTCTCAGTCCATCTCTGCTTCCTCCGTCCCTGCAGCCTGTTCCCAAGGCAAGTCCCAATAAACCTTCTACATACAAATGCTGAAGCATTCTCCCAAGACTCTGACCTCAGAGACCCGTTCTCAGAAATACACGACTAGGTTTTTCTTTAGCATTTGAAACTCTCGTGATGTTTTTTTCCACTTAAACTTTTAATTCTTATTCCACTTTGCCCACAGAATTTTATGCTACTGAGTATATTTTTATAGTCCAGAGTATTTAATTAATCACCCTGCCATACTTCAACTATTATATAAATTAAAATTCAATTTTTAAAATATTTCTATGACCTTGGAGCTCCATGTATTAATTTTTTTCTGAGCTGAGATACCATTGGACTCACTAGCAGTATATATTTGATCAAAACAGTATGTGTGTATGTGTGTATGTGAGTATATATGTGTGAGTGACTGTGTATATGTGTTTGTGTTTGTGCATGTATGTATGTGTGTATATGTGTGTGCATGGGTGTATATATGTATGTGTGTATGTGTATGTGTGTGTATGTGTATATGTACATATGTGTGTACATGTGGTAAATTTTGTTAAATCTTACACATAATGAGTAAATGTAGAAATGCTTTTCTGAGTACAGTAACATATTTTTAATTAGTTAATATAGCTGTAAAATAAACACTATTTGCTGCTATAATGAGAGTGGTCAGCCTCAGTTTGCTTCCATTTTGTGTTTTATTTTTATTGCTGTATGATTTATGCACGGCCACATGAGAGTGAAATAGCTATGTACATTGTACAGCGGTGGACATGGTTGGACTTCTGAGTGATTTACCAAAATTCACAGACCAGTAAGACAAAACCAAATATGGCTTGGTGGTTTATCACCTTTCCTGGTCCTCATTTCATGTTGTTCAAGAGAGAATTGAAAACCACTTTACTTTCAGGAGGATTTGTTAATTCATCATTAAAAGTCATTCTGTTTTCCAACCCGTCAACCCCCACCTACATCATAACTCAGACTTCCTTTGTCTAGTGTGGGCCATTGCAAGGTCACAGACCCATTGTCCATAGGAACAGTGGGTGAAGAGAGGTCAGAGGATTATGATAGGGGAGACTGAGTACAAGCTGGCTGGCTCTGAGGTCCATCTTAAGACAGTATTTGGAAGTTAGACATCTGCAATCTACCTTCCAGGAAACCCATGAAATACTTCATCTTCCCCCAGGGGCAAACCCCCACTAGTTTGAAAGTCTTTATGGTACATTCTCCTGGATAACTGTGAGATTTCTTCTATAATTGAAAAGTTCTTATTAGAGCTTTGATTAGAAGTACATATGCAAAAAACACTAGGAAACACTTGCAGAGGTGACAGCCTTTGACATCAGATTATTTGTCTCATTTTCCTTAAGCAAATGGAGGTATTGCAACATTCCAAAATATTGTAAGACTTGCATAGATGACTGAATGTCGTGTGAGCCTTCCAGAACGTCTTACAAAGAGTGTGTGTGTTCTCGGGGCTCCTGCGTTTCACTTCACAGAGATTCCAGTTATTTGGAGGACATAGTTTTCATGCCACTGGGCATAATATTAGAGGAAACAAAACTGAAGAAAGTGAAAAAAGGTGAGTTTGAAATTGATTTTTAAAGAATTCCAGTTATAATTCTTCTGTTCTATTTTACTTCTGCAAGTGATGGCGACAGGATTTTTTTTTTACATGACACAATTGAGTAATGTAGACACTTAGTAAGAAATATTCCCCAAGGTCAGAAGTGGCCCCTCTCAATGCCCTTGAGCTTGTTGGAATATTTCACTCACTAGATGAATCTCCCTCATATTTTCTCTTCTTTGTTCAAACAATCATTTTCCAAGGGCAATAATTGTGACAAAATTATTGATGGCAGAAAGGTTAAAGAAGTCCATTCCACTGTAAATTCACTTCACAAGAGTTTAGAAAACCATAGCAAAGGCAGACGTCATGAAACCACAGTATAAAGCCCACAGCCTCACTCTATTCCTGTTGGTGACCTCCTGTTTTCTTGAATTGTTACATAATCTCCCTTTTTCTTTGACTACACTGGCTAGAAATAGAACCCCTTTACCACTACAAGAGGACATGCAGGAGAGTATTCTTTCTTTTTTTCACAACATATTTAGAGATTCTTACGTAGTACCCTAGTATCTGAGACAACTCTTCGTAGACATGGTGTATGAGGTTTAAAGCTAGTGTGAGCGAGGAATCAGATAGCTGAGATTCACTGTGATTTCAGATGAGGAACTTGCCTATATTGAGCTTCCTATCTGATGTCACATTTCCCTGTGAATTAGAAAGGTGCATATGAACAGTCTACACAAACAGAAACTTCAAAGCACAGCCCAATAAACTGCCTCTGCTTTATTTCCTCCTTGCAATTGAAATCTTATGAGGAAAAGAATGCAGAAGATTGCAAAGACTAGTCTTATTTACAAAAAAATACTCGTTCACCTCTGTAAATATATTATTTATTTTTAATAATAAAGAAACTGAGAAACATCAGTTCGGTTGAACATAGTAATAATTTTATCATGTAGCATTTGCAGAGAGAAAAAAAAATCACTTAGTCAAAACGTCCCAACACTGAATTTCACAGTTAACTTACATGCAGATTGTGGAATTGTGTTACAGAATGGTTTGGTGGCATGTGTTAAATATAAAAATAATCCAATGTGATTTTCATTTAGCACATTGTACAAAACTCATTTTTCAATGTGATTAACACATTTGCAATCTTTCCCTTAAGCGCTCTGTATTCAAAATACTCTGTAACATTGAGTTTGAAATCAAGGGGGAAAATACTGCAGAGGTCCACAGTAATATAGATTAGTAATAAATGAAATTATATGTAAAGTAGAAAAAAATCACACATAAAACAGAAGAAAGATGAAGACACAGTAACACTCCATAGGTTCCATAGGGTTCCATAGGTTCCATAGGGTGTGGGAAAAGGTTCTTCTAAACAGTTACTAGAATCAGGCTGGAGAGATTGCTTAGTGGTCAAGATGCTGCCTGCAAAGCCTAATGATGATTCCCCAGTACCTGGGTCAAGGCAGATGCACAAAGGGGCTCATGCATCTGGAGTTCATCTAGAGCTGCTGGAGGCCCTAGTGTACCCATTCTCTCTCTGTCTCTCTCTCTCTCTCTGTCTCTCTCTCTCTCCTTGCAAATAAATATTTTTAAATCCCACTTAATAGAATCATAATGAAAATTAGCTTAATGCTGAATTCACTCCTATCACAGTGACAACCATTTCCTCAGGAAAGAAAGAGACACTGAACAGGGAAAAATAAAAGAAAAACAAGAGAGGTGGGCTTCTCAGTGCTCTTGTAACAGATTCCAACAGATGTTGAGTGCGGAAGCAGTTTTCCAGAACCCCACACACACCCTGGTGTGGTGTTTCTCATTAGGATAAGAAGGGGATTAACACTGGTGTCCATACTCAAAGGAAGAGGTTCTCAACTTTGGTTACATATACTGTAGATTCAGGAATTTTTTTTTTCATGGTAGGGTTGCTCTAGCCCAGGCTGACCTGGAATAGTCTTTGGCTGGCCTTGAACTCACAGTGATCCTCCTACCTCTGCATCTGGAGTGCTGGGATTAGAGACATGGGCCACCACACCAGCACCATCAAGAAAAGTTTAAAAACTACTGATGTGTAGATCTATTAAAAGTAAACCTAAAGCCCTGGGGTGGGGAAACGGTTACATCATTTATGAATGTGTCCTATAAAAAGCAATAAATAAAAAGCTCTGGCAGGAGAATTCTGCTTTGGGGTCTTCTTACCTCGATGCCCCTATGAAGCCCTGGTAGGCGGAGGTCCTCAGGAAATCAAGAAACCCTCCTAGAGGCCCACGGAAACAATATGGGGTGAATGAGAAGCTATTGTGACTGTTTACTGGGGACAGTGAGGTTGCTCCCAGGTATGGAGCAGCAGAGCTGGGGAAGGTGAGCAGAATGCTAACTTAACCCGGGTTGGTTCCCAGGGATGGTATCGGCTGAGGAGCCTCAAATATTGGCAGATGTTCTGATGGGACACATCTCCCTGTTCCCATTACCATACTCTTCCCGCTTCCCTAAATTATTCATCACTTGCACTTACATTTGAGAAGCCCTACAAACAAGGCCTCGAAGGACCAATGGTGCAAGCTCACATTTCTCTAGTCTTCCCGAGAAAGCAGAAACACACACAAAAACAGAGGGCATTTTTGGAATAAGGGTTCTACTTTAGGCTTCTGGCATAAACATAAAGAATGAATATTTCCAAGTGAACATGACGTTTTATCCATGGACTCCTTCTCTGGAAGGACTTGGAGAATCGTCAGTTCTGAGTCTGGACAGAAGGGGCTGTGGTTCAAAGACAGCCAAGTCCCATCGAGGAACTGCTCTCTGACTATCAACACAGAGGGATTGAAACCAGGCAGACCTGGGGGTTGGACCTTCGAGTGATCTACCTAGAAGTCAAATATGTGAAAGACACATTAGCTGGGCAGAAAGGCCCAGTTCTCCATTTCGGACCACCGATTCTCCAGAAGGGTTTTGCAGATCCACTCAGAGATACTTCCAAGGTGCTTTTGAAGTTAATTGTCAG
>PVHP010017494.1:0-34356 GCA_004024765.1 Zapus hudsonius | reverse complement strand
AAGAAATACTCACTGAACAGATAATCTTGTCTCTTCCTCACTCACATGGCCTAGAAGGAGGACTTCTGAATCTCCAGGCCTTAGAAAGGCAAGGCCTTCACCCACCCCAGCCTAATGGCTGGGGTGAGGGAAGGCTCCAGATTTTTCCCACATGGACCTTTTTCCTCATGATGGGACCCCTCTTTTCTTCTGCTTTTTTAGATGAACAGCATACATTCTGTTAAACGCTCCACGTGTTCTCCCTACACAGGTGGCTGGAGAACTCTGTAACTCCCCATGCTCCCTTAAATAATATAGTCTCCCACTATACCTTACTATCTTGTTGTCTATGATTTTAATTCTTTAACTTTGTAGATAAGAATTCGGGTACTCCTTAAATTTTGGGGTGCATTGGAATTTTAGCTGGGCATTGTCTAAATTTTTATCCCCAGCACAGCCTGTTACACCTTCACTTTTGTGAACACTTTGTCTTCTCTCAGGATGGAAGGAAGAGTTTTCCACTGTTTCCTGAAAAATTGGAAGTATCGCATTTTATCATAAGTATATATATATATATATATATATATATATATATATATATATATATATAAAACAATTGAATGAAAGGTAATCAAAAATTGTAACATTTTAAAAAGTTTATGATAATATAGGATATTATGTATCATACATTTCAGCATAACAAATTTAAATTAAAAGAAACACAAAATATTTTTATTCACCTCTTCTCAAGATGTTTATAGTATATTTGAGTAAGACAGCAGACAACAAAACAGGAGCATGTTAGTTTGCTGGCCCTGTCTGTAATCAGTTTCTCCAAATGTGTAAGGAAATGTATGATTCATTTGATCTTTATAAGCTTAATTTCAGTCACTTTGCTCAGATGACTGAGCCTGTTACAGGCCAGTTTTTCCTGGGATCTGCCTTCTGATTCAGTTCTTGTCGTTACCAATGATGTTGAAGGTGATTGTTTGAAACTAGGGAGCTTGGATAACAGTTGAAAATTTCAACCTAGAAACTTCACATGAGGGATGAAAAGTGTGCAGACATGTTTCAGAAATCCATAAAAGGGTAAATACTTCTGTGAAGAATGATATGTGGTGGATCATTTTGCTTCTATTCTCAGATTTCCACCTCTGCCAAAGATATTGGAAACTGGACAAAATTCCATCTGCTTTCTGAGTCTAGCTTAGTTACCAAAGCATGCATTGAAGCTTTTAATAGATATTAAGCCTGAAGCAGAGTCCCTAATATTTTCATAGTGTTATAAGTTTCTTGTCTATTATATTGATAAAAGCACAGTGATATTTCAAGGTGCATGGCTAAAGAATCCAGGAAATTTGTTCTATTTCTTTATCAGTACTTTTATCAGTGTGATAATTTTTAGAGAAGCCTTTTGAGTTATGAGGCTATGTTCAGACTTTCAGAAGGCTTCAAAGAGTTAAAGAGGAAAAAGTTGTAGTTACCTTATTTTCTTTGCATGGATGTAAGAAATTTACCTCTGATATAAGTAACATTATCCCCAAAGCAGACAGAAACCCAACATACTAATATGGAAACATTTTGGTATTATATTTTGCTGTCTGATATGCATATTATCTAACATGTTTTATATGTTTGTATATATCCATACAGACATGTATATTTATTTTGTGATAACGAATAGACTCAAAGATGATATATGAGGAAAAATACTAAATACAGATTGTAGGTTCTTGCCTCTTCAGAAGCAACATGTCTTAGAGCTGAAGTGGATTTTGAGATCTCTTTTTCTCCATATATTAGTGTATATGTGAATAAACAAATAATACATAATATGTATTAACTAAAAATATATGTGTGAGGTATATCTGTGAATGGGTGCAAAATATATTAAGTAAATAAATAATGTATATATCATATATTTAGTAAATAATCATACAAGTAAATTATATGATATATATATATACATTAAATGAATTGTAATATTTTATTTATGTGTATGCATTGTTCAGAGAAATATATATCATAGAAAACATTTTATTCAGGTATCAGCCATGTAAATCCCTACATATTCCAAATAAACATATTATTTCTTTTGTCACTAAGAGATAACAGAAAAAAAATAACATCCATAGACTTCTAAGTAATTTAAACTATAGGGTTGGGGAGATGCTCCCTGAATAAGGTGCTGGATACAGAAATGTGAAATACTGAGTTTGGATACAAAGGTTCTTTTTGAAAGCTGGTCATGGTGTGGATGCCTGTAATCCTGGTGATGATGAGACAGAGACAGGAAGATCTCTTGAGCTTGTCAGCCAGTCTGTCTGGCAGAATCTGTGATCTCTAGGTACAGAGAGAAACTGAGTCAGAAACTAGGAGAAGAAAGACCTAGTAACACACTCCATGCTGACATATGGCCTCCACATGCACAAAGACACACATACACACTCCACATACATATAGAAATTGTACACATACATACCACACACATTCATGAAGGTAAATTATGATGCAATACACCAAAACCAAGAGAGTAGTGGAAGTATAGAATGATAGCTGACATAGAAAATGTTGCTTGAGACTTTCTTACAGCACATTACATCAAAATGTTGAGACTCGGGGGTAGAAGTCCACTTGTGGAGAAGTTAACTTTGAGTGACTTTGGGGGTTGAAATAGGAAACAGAATTTCTTGTATGTCTTCATGAGAAATTTGATGGAAAAATAATGTCAGTTATTCTACTTAAGGAGTAGAAAATGAAAGAACACTTCCCCTATTCTAGTCTTCTTTTTATTAAAAAATAAATCTGGAAGGAGCTGCAGACTTTTGATACTGTCTCTATAAACAATGAATTAATTGTCCATAGCAACTTGGGGGAGGCAGGATTCATCAGAGAGAGAGAGAGAGAGAGAGAGAGAGAGAGAGAGAGAGAGAGAGAGAGAGAGAGAGAGAGAGAGAGAGAGAGGATGGGAGCTCAGCTCATCAGGATGTCCCATCAGATTCATGAGCTTTTATTTGTGGTTTTTGAAAGAGGGAGCTATGTCTGTCCTTGGGAGAAGTTTCAGGAGGGGAAATCAAAAGACATGAAGTGATCAGGTTTTGAAATTAGACCCCGGATTTTAGACAAAAATACAAATGTCTTGATGCAAATATACTTGACAATTGACAAAAGTCAAACACCAGGGGAATGTAAGAAGTTCCTCTGTGATTACAATTCCTTGGAAATCTGGAGATATCAGACAAGGCACTTATGCAACTTGGAATAGACTTTTATAGAGTAATAACCTTTATTATAACCCTGACCTTATTAATAAAAAATGTAAACTTTAGAACCTAGTGGTATTGCGTCAGAGATTCGATAGTTTTCGTAGTCCCTCAGTCCTATTTCTTCCTTATTTTCTTGTGATTTTGCACTCTATTTACACTTATCTTCCTGAGATCTTATTGTCTTTAATGAGAGCTATGCATCCTGTAATACAATAAGTCACTTGGTGACAAGTCAATTACAACTGAACCTCTTCACTTTGGAGGGTCCTTCAAGCATCTCATTATACAAAGATACTTGTTCTAAGTAAAAGAAGGTCTCATCTTCAGGATGAGCCTCAGCCAAGCTCACTATGTGAGGTCATAATTGGTGTTTGATCTACACCATGGCATTCACCTTGAACGGCTACTCTAGTGCTCTTCACAGAAGAGGAGTGAACCTGGCTCCATGGAAGCTACACATTGTGTCACTAATCAAAACATCTTGAAGGTGTTAAGGCTGGTAACTTGCTATAATAGAAGCCCACAAAGGTCAATGGTAAAAACACCATCATTAAAGCAATTCTCTGAATGTATGGAAACTGTTTCCCAGAATGCAATACATGCATCAATCTAGCACTCTGAACCCAGAAATAAAAGTGTTCATGAGATCCAAGTAAAAATGTCCAGAATTGTGGCATGTCCATCATGGAGTCATTATCTTTCTTTCTTTGCAACTGTTGACAGGGTCCTACCAGAGCTCTCCACACTACTTGTATCAACAAATCATCAGATGAGTGAAATATACTCAGAATTTTCCATGGAAATTGACAGGGCCTAGCAAAGTGTGTCACTTTTTTTCCCCAGTGAATTACAGAGCACAGAAGGTCACCTTGGGCTCACTGTAGCAACTATGAGCTCAGAAGACTGTGATAATCAAAGGTTTAGACTATCAGAAATAGAGAACTGGTCACACCATCAAAACCAGGCAACTTAACAGTCAAGAGAAATTTATCATGGGTAGAGCAGATGGGAGAAAATAAACACAAGCTTAACTCTGGACAAAAATTGCAGCCTGAACTACTAAAGACAATCTCACTGACAGTCATCTGATATTTTCATTTAGTTTGAAAAGAAAGTGTATACAGGAGGCTTAGAAGAGATAGTGTTTGACATACATGGAATACAAATAATGAAAGATTGCTTTGGTCTTGATGACTTAGAGAAGGAAAAACATCATTTCTCCTTTCATGCATGTTAAAATCTCTTGTCTATATTCATATACTGACATTTAATCTAATATTTAATGTTTAATATAACATTGTAACTAATCAAAAAAACAAAGCCTCTGCTAATACAAATGGTGGATTGTATTCTATCAGGAGGAGTATATCCTTTGGAAGAAGAGGCTGCAAAATGAAGTGGGCAGAGATATCTGGTAGATGAGCCCCAATGATACCAAGATAGTCTGTATTCTACTACTATATCACAATGGAGCATGTATGGTTTCAAGTGCTGGCCCATTACTATGGAAAGAAAGCTTCTTCTGCTGGAAAATTGAGTCTGTGGCATCTTACTTGATCTGGCAAATTTTATTGCAAATAGTTCTTTACGTGCCAGATTTTTACTTTTTCTCACATCTTCTCTTTTCTTATATCTTCTCATTTCAAAGAACCTCCCTAAGCCCCTCTAATTCGTCTCCATTTTTTCTCATAGCTGTATAGGCATTTTTTCATAATAATCTTTTGTGTTTGTTCAATGAAGTTTGGTGCCTCCTTTTCTGAGTGCCACAAATGTTCTACCTTTTTATTTTGGCATAATATTCATGTCTTTATTAAACAATATTGATGCTTAGTTTTTAAATTAATTAATATATTGTCTTGGGACTGGAAGGATGGCTTAGACATTAAGATGATTTCCTGCAAAGGCTAAGGACCTGTGTTTGATTCCTTAGTACCAACGAAGAGCCAAATGCATAAAGTGGTACATGCAGTATAACGCCTTTCTCAAAACCCAACTTTAATATACTATATGTTTTCCTCACATCTCTTAGTTTTAACACTCCATCAGAAACTATGTTAATCAAAATAGACTGAGTAAAATTACAAACAGGATTAGTTTAATCAATAATGGGATTTCTTTCATTTTCTTCATACTTACCATAGTGACATTGTATCGCATGCCATGAATAATATTCCCATTCTCTTCAGGTGAAAAATTTAGACATACACTCCTCAGACACAAAAAGGAGAGGAATTTGGGGAGCTATACACTGTGTGTTTGATTTTAACTTTTTTATGCTCTGGCATATTAATGACATATATAATTTCATCTCAGAGAGGATTACCTGCAAATTGGAGGAAATCTACTTAGCCACAAGAATGTTTGTTGAACAAATATTTTCCTCTTGCAAGTCCTCTGAGCTGATGCTTTTGAGACATGTCTGATATGAATAATTCTCTAGCCAAATCAAATAATTCCTTGATGGAAATTAAGCTCAACTGCAGCATCAAAAGAATGGGAAAAATAAGAAAATACTATGAGAGAAATGTTTGTTTCAAAATAATAAATAAATCTATACCTGCTCAGATAGTGTATTTATATCAGATGAGGTGTTGGTACCAAGGGACAGACACAGCTTAGATTGGAAAGAGGGCACCTCTTCTCTCTCTCTCTCTCTCTCTCTCTCTCTCTCTCTCTCTCTCTCTCTCTCTCTCTCTCTCTCTCTGTATACTTTGTGGCTTTTGCTTATATTAGCAGAGTGATATTTGGAAGGAAATGCTTTTAGAGACAAATATGGTGTAATTCCCAATTATTCAAAAATGTGGTGAAACATCAGAGGTCAAATTTTCAAATTTTTTCTAGTCATGGAAAGAGAAAGCTCAGATAATTTAATTTCTGTTCTTTGCAATTAAGAGATAATTTGTGTGGCCCAGAGAAAGCAGGGGCCGAGTTAAGCTTCTAAATGTTTTGCAGTGATCTGAAGTAGGGCAAGATGTAGTGAGCTGATAAGACTCTAATAGGAACTCCCCAAGGGAAGTGCTCCATGCATACAGCATACAGCCAGAGAAGTAACTGTGGACATTTGGAAGATGGGAGGATTTAACTAAAGACTCTTTTCCAGTTTATTTTCTGTTATCCTTCCATGATATAACAATTCTCTTTTAGGTAATGGAGCATCTAAAAATTCCTTCCCAAACTTTAAACAGTAGCTAAGTTCATCCAAATGGCCTTGATGTCAATGGACATCCTCCCTCCTGTCTACATTTTCTGAAGTTTAAACTTCTGCAAAAAGAGCTTAAGATATTGGGGTTTTTTTTTGAATTTTTCATTTGTAAATTTTTATTAATTTATTTGCAAACAAAGAAAGAGATAGAGATTGAGAGAGAGAGGGAGAATGGGCATAACATGACCTCTTGCTTCTACAAATGAACTCCAGATAAATCCACCACTTTGTGCACCTGGCTTTATGTAGGAAGTGGGGAATCGAACCCTGCTCAACATTCTTTGCAGGCAAGTGCCTTAACCACTTAAGCGTCTCTCCAGCCCTATTTTCCTTTTTAATTATCTGAATCTTCCCTTTTTAAATTACATTTGTTTTTTCTGAGGAATTATTTTACTAACATAAATCCATGTATTACACACATTTATATTATCACTAAATGGAACAGTTTGGTTTTAACTTGTGTTAGATTGTTATTAAATTGAATTCTGTATTTATTCGAGGAGAGCTTTATGATTCTAATATTCATTATAATTTTCTTTCCATTATATACTTTTTATTTGCTGAAATATATATTTCAAGTGTTTTAACTTAAATTAAATCTCACTGCATATGAAATGTATTCATTTGAAATTAAAGCAGTACTTATCTGTGTTTAACTTTAAGGTGGGAACATGAGAATAAATAGCCTCCTGCAAAGAAATTTTATGAGGAATTATTCTTAAATTTATATGGTAAGAAATACAATTTTGATAATTAATATTATCATGATTTGTCTCTGCAAAACATTTTTCTTATTGTGTACAATTTTCTTGCTAATATGAACCTATAATTTAGAAGCTTTCCTTATATTTTCTAATTAAATGTGCAGCACAAATACTAACATAGAGTGTACCATATTTTATTGATTAAATAATGAAAGATTGCTTTGGTCTTGATGACTTATAGAAGGAAAACATCATTTCTCCTTTCATGCATGTTAAAAAAACTCATGTCTATATTAATATACTGACATTTAATCTAATATTTAATGTTTAATATAATATTGAAACGAATATAATATGCATTTGATCTGTTATTAATTTGACTTTGATTTACATTATAAAAAAAGAAACATTTAAAGACCTTTTCTTTGGTCAACATTTCACAACTCTGTTCCATCCTAACATAAAGTAAAGGAATTTGACACACTGAAGTGAGCTTTAAACTATATGATTTTACAAAGAACTGTAATTGTTGTTGACTCACACAAGATAGAAAAAGATGTGTGCATCTGTGCTCTATGAAATACAAACCTCTACATATATTTTCAAAACAAAAATATGTTATGCAATATCTTTTACTGCAAACTAAAAAGATGTTTTCAAGGTCCTTACAAAACCTTGAGAATGTCATTTTTTTGTCAAAAGGAAGGGTGACATACATCTGAGGAAAATGAATAAAAATCATTATGCTACTTTCCCCATCAAACCCTGCTAAAAAATGTGTCGTTTTCCCTGTTGTCTCTATGAATAGTTATTAAATATCAAGACTTTTAGCTGCAGTTTTCCACATGTTTGAAAGAAAACTATCTTACTCAGAGTATAAAAATCCATGAAATGATTTCCATAATGATTATGGTACTTTTAACCTAAAGCAATAAAGCTTTAAGTCAATTTGATCAAGCAGGATTGTTAGGTTTACAACACTTTCAATACAATCTAAAGATCCCTTGAATGGGATTGATCTCTGTGCAAGTTACCAGCATTTTCTGAACATTTTTTGCACATCACTTCCCCTGGTGCCCCAAGGAATTAAAAGATATAGTCTAAATTAGACAGATCAGTGGGGAAAATCTGATAATAAAGAAATACACGTGCACTTTCTTCTCCAGTGGGGGGTATGGTGGCCATGAATTTGGGATTATTTATGCATTCCTTAGTTTGTTAAAGATGGCTCTCAGGGTTCCTTGTCAAGATGGAGAACATGAATATTACATTTGTAGATGTTTTTCCCAGAGATTTTGAACATGTATCTCTTGGATGACATATACATGCAACATGCAGGTATCGAGGGTCCTTGGAATCTATTTCTGTTTAGAAAGGGGAGGATATAGGTGAGGATACAAAAATAGATTTGGGTTAACCAACTGGAGTTTATGTTTCCTTCCTTCCATCCCCCTATATTTTCCATGCTGATGAACTTGTGTACGTAGAAGTCTGCAACTGAGACCAACATGGATGAGCCCAGTGCTGGAAGCTGCCTCATTGGCTAGAGCCACAAAACTTCACTGATGGAGAATCAGTTGTGGGGGATCTCAAGGCCACTCTGAATTTCATAATTAGAAAAAAGATGTCTGAGGACAAAATGTCTATCCAGATGACTATTTCAGACTTACTCATTCAGACTTTTGTACCGTGTATGAGAAGATCACAGGCAATGCCATGGCACATTCTGTCTGAGTGAAAGAGAAATTCTGTATGGCTTGCTCAGTTTACACAGCTCATGACTCTTATTCCAATCAGGACCATTCAGATATTCTGCAACCTTACCAACTTTTGGAAAACTTGGTTTTTCTCCATGAACACATAAATGGTACAAATGAAACATTTTTGTTGTTGTTGTTTTGGATTTTTCTACTTTACTTTAGCTGGGCATGGTGGCATTCATTAGCATTCAGGAAACTGAGAGAGGAATATCACAGATTCCAAGGAAGCATGGGTAATGTGATTTGGCCCTGTTTGAAAACTTGGGAGGGTGTTTGAAGTATAGTCTTTTCATGTAAAAATAGAGATATGGTACAGAAGTTGGCAGTACAAATACATATATGTGGCTTGCTTTTGGAAATAATCTCCAATATGTCACTTTCTATAAAAGCTAAATGCAGTCAGGTGTGGTGATGCATGGCTTTAATCCCAGTACTCAGGAGGCAGAGGTAGGAGAATCACCATGAGTTTAATGCCGCCCTGTGACTACATGATGAATTTCAGGTCAACCTGGGCTAGAGCAAGTCTCTACCTCCAGAAATCGCACACAAAACCCCTAAATTAATGGGCTATATGATTCATTTTTTTTCATTAAAGGGTATCCAATAATTACTAATTATAGGTCTTCTCTGTCTCAGACCAAACAACTGTTTTCTCTCTCTCTCTCTGTCTCTCTCTATCTCTCTGTCTCTCTCTGTCTCTGTCTCTGTCTCTCTGTCTCTCTCTCTCTTTCTCTCTCTCTCTCTCTTTGATGTAGGATCTCACTGTAGCCCAGGATGACCTGGAATTCACTATGTAGTCTCAGATTAACTTTGAACTCACAGAAATCTTCTTACCTCTGCCTCACAATTGATGGGATTAAAGGTGTGCACCATCATACCAGGCCAAAACATTGGTTTCTACACAACTGTTTGTCATTCACAAAATTGAGTGTTTACTTCATCTATGCTAAATAATGGTTCAGACTGATGGCATACATTCAAATGTGGTTTGCATTTTCCTGTCTCTATAGTTATCTTTCCAAAGGGTTTCAAAGTAACTCGTTGGTTTGAAATATATTTTCCGCATTAAAATAATTCTAAAGGTTGGCATTTTAATCCAAATAATCCCAGAAGCCAATATTTTATGTTTCCATCACTGAAATAGTGATTTTTAGATAACAATTTCAAGACTTGGGAGTACTGCCAAGGTATATAGATAATAAAAATTAAAAAAATAATGATCCTTAAGCATAGTGTTCCAGTTTAAAAAAAACTTTTTATGCTGATTGTCTCTTATCTCCTAATATATTTAAAATTTCTTGCAGCAATACAGTCTCACATATTGCCTCTAGGTGTCTGTTAGTATTTGCCATAGACTGCCTGTGTATAAAGTGTCTTATTTATTTATTTTTTATTCCTGGAGAAGAGCTCATATTAATTGCTTTCACTTCCCTCAGCTAACTGTAGTGTCTCAGCATTCTCTCTGGAGTGGATCACTCTCTCATGACCATCAGAGTGAATCATCAAGGTCTTTTAAAAATCTGATACAAAGATATAAAATGAAGAGAGAGGGCTTTACGTTGAAGATGCATGGCAGCTGTTTACTTGAAAGTGCTGTGTAATCTAAGACAGAGTGTAAAAATAAAACATCCCAGGCCTGTTCTCTAAGTGGTAATCATCTGCAGTTTAGGGAGATCATATGAATTACAATGGATTTTCCATATTTTCCACATCTATAATATAATAAGGTCGTATCTTGAGGCTCAATAAACCTCTGTCAAATGCCTTTTGTACTGGTGCCTTTCCTTAGAATGCCTAAAATTTGGTCAATAAATCTCTGTTCTTAAATCGTTTTGTAGATGATTCATCTCATTTTACTAAGCTAGAGTTATTCACAAATGAATAGGGCAAAAATACCACTTCTTCAATTAATTGTTTAGTTGTAATTTTCCCCCATCCAATATTCATACCTTAATACTCCTATATCTCATGTTTAAGAATCTATCTAATGTGTTTCTCATTGGACCTTATTTGTCTATTTACCTATTTGTCAATTTTCTTTTCCAGTTTGTATTCACTTACACATGGAACATTATGCTATACATATTGTCTGAATACACTGTTTGTAACTAATAACATTTCCTCTTCTATAATATATAATCATGCTTAGTTATTAATTATTAACGTGTTTTTCAATAGGTTCAAAACAACACATTTTAACCATTTATTTATCAACATTGATTTTGTTTCCTTTTTTACCATCATAAATAAAATTTATGCTCATATGTATAAAAAAATCTCATAGGTCTCATTTGGGCCCTGTATGATAGGTCAGGGGTGGTTCATCTCTTTCCAAGTTGTCAGCCATCAACCCATGTCTTGTTGGTGGAGTTGGGTTGTCCCCAGCTCTCTGACTACCTTCTAAAAAATACAAACAGATAATACAAACAGGAGACCAATCACCACAGCAAATCAGATAACTCATGAAAGGTCAATGGAGACAGATACCAACAATACCCAACACAACCCAAAGCAGAAGTCCAGAGATAGTGAAGATCTCACCAATAAAGGAGACGTAAAACTTACCCACCATGACTCTGGGAACTGAGTGGAAAAGGGGATGGAAAAAATGTAAGATCCATGGTTCGGGAGAATATCCAAAGACATTGCTCCCCTCACCAAAAACGCACAAAGGGGAAAGAAAAAAAATAAAACTGGCTACCTTGGGTTCAGTTCATGACCCCCTCCCTACCCCATGAACAGACCCAGTATTAACTACAAGGAGGAACCTCAGTGGGTTGGGGACAGAGAGGAGGGAAATGGAGGTACCATCCCAAGATTTGCTCATAAAATGTATATAATTATTCATAATAAAGATAGTAATTTAATTAAAAAATCTACTAATTCAGACATTCTGTACATCTCATGCAAAAACCATTATATTGTTATTTCAAATGATGTGGAATTTTCATTTACGAATTTTCATTTATGAATGGCTAAACATATTTTCAGATTAGCTAAGAGTGAATGCATCTTCTTAAAACTTTTCATAACATTTTTTTGAAAATACAATTTCATATTTTAAATTCACATATACTATTTTAGTGTATTTAGCTTCTTTTACATTTTTTTCTATATATTTCTTTATATTTTTGTGAATTCTGTACTTACATCTATTTAAAAATCATAATTGTTTTTTTATTCTCATTAAGTTATGTGCATTCCTTCCATTAGTTATGTGACAGATAGCAGAATTCTATTATATATATTTCTTTATCTATATATGCTATTTCAAATATGTTTTTCAAAATTCTGTTCAGAATTTAAATATGTCAAGTTCAGATAAATTCCACATTGGAATGGTATAAAATTTCTTCTTTAAACATGCTGTTCCACAACTTAAAATGTCACTAGATAATTTAATTTCTACATCTATTATTTTTTTCTGTAGGGAGGAAGGGAGAAGAGAGAGAAAGAGAGAGATTGAGAGAGACTCTAAAATGCTATATTTATGTAAACCAAAATATGTGGGAAAAACAGAAACCAGGAGGTGGTGGCAATGATTTATACCTTTAACTTGTCTGGCTCTACAAGCACCTGTGAAGGAATATCCTGATTAGACTAATTGATGAGGGAAGCCCCAAAGTAACTGGCTGGGGTCATGGTCTGCATATACAAGAGAGAGCTGGTCCAGCAACATCCTTCCTCACTCCTTGCTTCCTCACAAGGCTGAATTTGACCAGCTGCCTCAAGCTCTATACCCCAGTTCTTACCACCAAGATGGGATGAAACTTGGAACTTTAAGCTGTAATAACCCCGTTGGTCTCTAAACTAATTTTGTCATGTGTTCTGTCCCAGGAATGAGATATGCTTAATACAGTAGCATATAGACTTATTAATATAAGAGCTTTGACCTAAAGTTTTCACATGACAGTAGATAAAACATTTGCAGTTCCACACTAAATTTTATTTTAACAAGTTTTAAA
The DNA here is from genome assembly GCA_004024765.1 of Zapus hudsonius. Classification (NCBI taxonomy): domain Eukaryota; kingdom Metazoa; phylum Chordata; class Mammalia; order Rodentia; family Dipodidae; genus Zapus; species Zapus hudsonius. Next base: position 21,480 of record PVHP010017494.1, on the reverse strand, counting down.
ACAAGAGAGAAAAACAAGAACATGGTGGAGAACTGAAACACATTGTAACAGAGATAGAGTATACAGAAAACTCAAAACCCCAAACAAACTGCTAAGACTCCTGCCAAAGGTCAGGGACTATAGCCAAAGAGGCCAGCCCATAGATTGTAAAAGCCACATAGCCAGTAAAAATATTCCAAAGCATAGCTTCCCCCACTCAGATTGGTGGAGGCTCTAATTTCCCCATAGTGAACACTAGGACCTTACTGGGGAGGGCCATAAGGGAAATGGTGGGGAAATAAAAGACTATAACCTATGTAAGATATAAACATTTATATAAATTGGGAAAAAGCATAAATAATAAAATTAAAATTAAAATAGTGATGTTAGTGATCATGAGTATCTACACCCACGAAATGTGACTTTGTAAAGTTACATGGTTTATAAATAATATGCCCAGCAAACATTTATTTCCAGAATACTAAGGGAGATATGACTAGGAATAGCCTACCACAGCAAACGTAAGGAGAGATGGAACTGATAAAACTTCAGTCTGTCTATACCTGGTCTCCTCAGCCCGACTGGTATATGCTCCACACATTCATGCTGTGGTCTGTTGGGATGTTACACAAGATTATGAGGGTCTCTTAGAGAAGTATCAGTGGTTAAAGGCTCTTGCTTAAAGCCTGAGAGATAGGGTCTGATTCCCCAGTACCCACTTAAAGCCACATGCAATCAGTGGTGTATTTGACTGGGGTTTATTCTGCAGTGGCAAAAATTCCTAGTCTCTCTCTCTCTCTCTCTCTCTCTCTCTCTCTCTCTCTCTCTCTCTCTCTCTTCTCTCTCTCCAAATAAAAGACAATTATAGTATGAACTAGACCTGAGATCAAATTAAAAGGGTCACATTTAAACATTTATAATGTCTTTTGGTTAAAACGATTGAAGAGGGAAATAGAATTGTCTGTGAAAGAGAAGAAACAGAAAAGGAAAAGAGGGGGAAAGATTGAGAGGTGGAAGGATGCCAAAGGATGAGAGGAAGAGAAATAAAAAAGGATGAGGAAAATGTTAAATTTGAAAACAGAAAATTTAGGCAATAGGAAACAATATTTTGTGACAATCATTTACTACAGAATATGTAAACTAAATAAAATTAAGAGGGGGAAGACAGGAGTTAAGCATTAGGAGAGACACTTATATCCACGTATCATCTGGGTTGTTTATTAAAGACAACATATTTGGTGTAAGAATAACCAGTTATAGAGAGGCAAATGTAAGAACAAATTTTATGGCATCATAAACATGCAAGAAGTTATTTAGTTTAATTTAAATATTTTATTACTTGGAAAGCTGGAAATGTTTGTAACATTTTGAAATGTTCTTATCCTGTCCTTGTTTGTATAACACTTAGAGAAAATTCCATGCATCAGAACTAAGTTCCCGTTATACTTAAAAGAAATGAAATATTTAAAGTATGGGATATTTTAAGTCAGATCTTTCTCAGTGTAACTACTTTTCTCATTTTTTCTAGCTGCTTTACTTGGGTAGGTTATTTCTTATTTTTTGACTTTCCTTTGCCTCTAGTTTTGAGGCAGTGCCTGTGAAAGGAATCATGGGAAGATGGAAGATGGGGGAAAGGAAGGAAGAAACAAAACAAAATGTAATGGAAATATAATATAATGTAATATAATTATTTGTATGCTAATAAAGTAAATTAATTTTAAAGTAAAAATTTTAAAAAATCATATAAATTAATGAGACAAGACACAACATCATTAGAAACAATAAGAAATATGTTTTAAGTCTTTGATAATATAAATATATAATAGATATACATGTATTCATTGATGTAATTTTTAATAAATACTACTTTTTTTTGAGGAAGGGTCTCATGCTAGCCCAGGTTTGTCCTGGAACTCACTGTGATATCTCTACTTTCCAAGTGCTGAGATTAAAGGGAATAGCCACCACACCTGGCTATAAAGAATATTTTGATTAAGAATTTCATTTCAACTGACTAATCCAGGGGAGAAACAAGTATATCTTGAAAAATGTTATCAAAATTCTCTGGAAAAATTCAGAAGCTTGACTTTTCAGATCAAACTCAGAACTCTGATGTTCAGATCATATGTGAGTTAGAATATCCTGGAATAAACATGAGGTTGATGAACAAGATACTATGATGTCATCACCCCCCATGGAGGAAACTCAAACACAAGCAGATCAGGCAGTGCACCTGTTCATTCAAATGTAACAACGACTAGGAAGCAAGGTTTGAGCATTCACAACCAGGAAAATAATTAGTACCTGAGAGTTTCTGAGGCAGAAGCAACATGAAAGAACGATGCAGAGAATTCATAGATACAGAGATTAAAGCAGAGATTTTTAATTTTCTGCCTCTGGCAACTTTTCCCTCTGATGCATTTTTTAATGTTATCGAGTAAATTCTCAGAGTCCAAGAATGCACGAGCTATTTCTCAATGTGCTTTTAGTATCTCACCCGGGAAATACATAAATTAGTTTAGACCATTTTGGCACCAAAGAAGACAGGCCTATAGGAGACCAATACACTCCTCTAAGACATAATGCTCCCCTGTGGTATGTTTCTGCAAGCCAGTGTATTTCATCCGTAATGGCCAGGCATTAAGCGCATGACAGTTAAGATCTATTGCCTAGAAAGGCAGTGATCAGCCTTTCTCAGTTTCCTGTTTATGTTGAGATTATTCAGCTCTGTACAGATCTTACACCCAAAGACTTTATGTAACTGAATCATTATGCATCACATTTTTTTCTACCACTATCATGACAAATTTTATGTATATCATTGCTCTAGATGTAAAAAAGTAAATTTTTTTCCCTGTGGGAGAAATGCAACTGATACATGGGATGAATGTACTGGATAATGTTTCTTTCTTTTTTTTCTTCTTCCACATAGTGTTTAAGGTAATTACATAAATTCTAATCATTAATGCAATGCGATGTTTGGAAGTTTTGCCTTAGCAAAACTGATGAATATTAACTGTACAAGGCATTATGAAATGCTTTCACCCTTATTGGTTCGATTCCTATGTTTGCATAATATGGGTGAAATCAATAAATAATAGAGCAAAGTGAAGGTGTTATCCGCTCATTGTCCATAAAAGAAACACTGGGACTCCTGAACTTAGTTTGGCTGGGTTGCAACCACTGCATGATTTGGGATGTGGGGTGTTCTCCTGACTCCCTGACCTTCAGCTTACCCTTGTCCTTCCTTCCTGATGTCAAGCACTAGTGAAAATTCCTATGAATTTATCTTAGACCCAATGAGAATAATCACATACACGCATAAGACGTTCAGAAACCAGTAGGGACGATCTTGGAGAGAATCAAAAGAAGCTTTGGGGCTGGAGAGATGGCTCAGTGGTTAAGGTGCTTGTCTAAGAATCATAAGTTTTCATCACTCATGGCTTGAGATTAAAAATCTTATTCAATTGGCATAATAAAGACAATTTTTTCTACCACTTTCTTCCATAGAAAGTGCAATAACAAAGCATACAAAAATAAAATGGATCAAAAGAGTGACAGTGTAAGCACCCATTCAGATGTCTCTAGATGTCTGGTTAATCCCTGAAGGTAGATGCCACAGTTATGAAAGGGGACCACACTATGCTTGGATTACAGAGCTTAGATGCCATGCTCTAAGAGGTACAGAAGGACAGGGAGCACTGTTGTTAAGGGAAATGGCCAAGAAGAAAATATTGTCAATACACAACAATGAAACACAAGACTGGGTTTAGTGTTGGAGATAGGCAGAGACTAGTGTGGAAGTCAGTCACAGGTCACATGAAAGGTGAAACAAAGTGAGAAAGTTGTTTCCACATATTTTCAGCATATTCAACCTAGTGTTCAACCTCAAGAAGATTTACAAAAATTACTTACATTCCAGGAAATATAAAAGATTCCATTATGGTGTCACAACACTGAGACTTCTCCAACCTGAAGCACAAGACGTGGACTTCTTAACCCAAAACATTTGCTGCATAAGATGTGAATGTCAATACATTTGAATCTAACTGTTATGATAAGACTTCAAATCCTGCAACATGTCAGATTCTCCCTTTCAGGTCCAAGGACATTCCTCTCTTTTATTTTCAGAACCGTGTTATCCATTAGAGGGCAATAGGGAGGGGAAAGAAGAAAAAATTATATATATATATATATATATATATATATATATATATATATATATATATATATATATATTAGTTCTATACAATATCATCCAAAATTCTGTGTGAATAAAATGTTCAGTGAAGATATATATATATATATATATATATATATATATATATATATATGTCTAGTATGTAGGCACTTTGTCTATAACATCTGTCACCCCATTAATATTCAAGGTTAATTCAGTTGATTGGCTGGCTAGAGAGATGTTCCCCCTTTCCCTCACTTTCCATGCACATCTGTCTTGCACCTGCTTATTCAGTCAAAGAGAATGTTGTAGTCATCCCTGTTGTTGCTGCTCAGAAAAGAACCAGACCAAAGCTGCTTGTGTAGGATTGAGTTTTTATTGGCTTACAAACTTGAAGGGAAACTCATTGATGGCAGGGAAAATGACCGCATGAGCAGAGGATGGACATCATCTCCACCACTGCACTGCAAACAGCAGCAGGAAGGTATGGCAAATGCTGGCAAGGGGAAGCTGGCTATAACCCTCATAAGCCCGCCCCCAACAACACAGCTACAGCAAGTTTCCAGTTCCAAACTGACATCAGCTGGGGATCAAGCATTCAGAACACATACATTTGTGGGAACAATTGGATCAAGCCATCAAAAACTTCCCCTTGCCCCCCACATACTAATACTCATACATGATGTAAAATAAATGCATTTAGCTCAACTCCAAAAGTCTCCATAATTTTTATCAATTCCAATGATACTCAAACATCTTTCAAATGAGCCATAATACCTATATATATATATATATATGACACAGAACATTCACATTGCAAAAGAAGGCATTGGGCTTAGCAAAGTAAATGGAACCAATGCATGATTTAAAACAAACAGGGCAACATGAAACTCCCTCTCCAAGGGGATTATCCATCCCCAAGATGGATAATAACCATTGTTCTCTTGGAGTTTTGACTCAGCTGCTCCAGCTAGGCTAGTCAAAGTTAGGCAAAATTTCATGCTGTGCTGCCAGCTCAACTTGGCAACCATCCATAGTCCTGGCATTTCACTGGGTCTTCACTGCAAAACATGGTTCATCCTCATGGCTCCATCAGTCCTCCATGCAGGTAATCTAACACACCTGCTTTACACAGCTCATGGTCATTTCCAAAACCAAAACCATGTTGCAAACCCAATGCCCCTCTCTTGCTGCATTTGTTATACTCCATAGTATCAGGTGGGCTACCAACTTGTAAATCCAAGGAGGAACAAAGTCAACTTTGAAGAGTAGGAAAACTTCAACATTCAGGCCCTCTACTTTAAGAGTCCACATTCTTCTGCTTTCCCAATGCAGATCACCTGACCCAATCACAATTGTTGTTATCTCTAAACTGTTACAATATAGTCACAATGATTTCATTTATTTATTTCTGTGCCATCTCCATCTGCTCAAAAAAGTTAATTTCTATGCATAGCAACTCTGCACAAGTTCTCAAGATACAAACAGGCAGACCACTACAAGCCTCTCACACAAACTGCTTCTAGACCAGTCCAGACAATGCACTTCCTCACCCAAAGCTTATAGTCCATAGTTATACCACATTCAGGACTTTCAACTCTGACCAGAATGGTCCAACAAGCTGTACTTACAGCACTGCAAAGTGTGTCTTTGGCTAAGGTTTCAAGTACATCCAAATTCTTTCTAAAAATCTGTTCCAAAATGCTAAAGGCTCAGAATCCAGGTTCTAGCACTAACGACTGATCCCAGTCTCTGATACCAAAATTTTCTCAGTCAGTTTTTTTTTTTTTTTTGGTTGCTGTTGCTGCACAAAAAACCCAACCTAAGCAGCTTGTAGAGAAGGATACATCTTTAGTCAAGGGTATATAAGTAGCTGTGCTCCCTGATAGATCCTTCAAATAAGCCCTAAAAAGATAGTGTACAGGCTGGAGAAAATCTCACATGCATAATGAAAATCTGTGATAATCAATAAAAAATGATCCACGAGGAGTAAATGTTAACACACTGCACTATACAAATTTGATATTCATAAAAGGACAGAGAGACCTTTACAGTGCGACCAGAACATAGGCTCTTGAAATAAACAAGGGTTGTGTTTGATAACCAATAAAAATTGATACAGAATGAAAAATAACACATTACTGATAGTGATTAAGTTCCAATAAATAACAGAATCTGATGACTATTGTCATGAAAGGAAGAAAATGCAAGAACACTTTGTTCCAGGTGAAATGGTAAAGACACAGGTGTCCTTATTCTGATTAGGAGATCAGACAGCCTGAGAGTGATCACTGTCATTGTAAAAAATGTATGAGTTACACACACTGTATTTGTAAAAAATGTATGAGCTACCCACACCATGTCAAGACTGACATCATGTAGCCAGACCTTCAAAATGTAGATATTTAGACCACCTAGCTTCTATTGCATCCTGGGTAACTAGCAAATATTGGTGAAAATTACCCTTCTAAAATCACACTATCATGTTAGAAATTACAGAGCAATAAAGTATTTCCAGACATGGTGGTGTGGGCCAGTGCTCAAAGTTACTTTGGAATCAAAGACAAGAGGACCTTGAAACGAGGAACTCAGAAACAGTTTGACTGGGCAACAAGATAATAAAACCATATCAATTAGTAAATATACCGATGAAAATCAATCAATAAATAAGCAAGCATAAAAGGTAAAAAGGAAAAGAAAGGATAATTGGTGGCATTTAAATATATTTAATTGCTCGTCTAGAAAAAAATCACAGCAATAACAAAAATTGAATAAATTTTAAATGTAAAGCAAACAACAAATAATCCATAGTGGGGGAGAATATCCAGAGACATTTCCCCCCTCAGCAACAATGCACGAAGGGAGAAGAATCAAATAAAGAAAAACTGGCTATCTCTGGTGCAGTTCATATCCCCCTAACCTATGGACAATTCCAGTATGCACACCTAGGAAGGACCCTAGTGGGTAGGGGACAGAGAGGAGGGAAAACGGGACACATTTACGAGATTTTCTCATACAATGTATATAATTATTCATAATAAAGATATTAGAAAATAATATGAAAAAATCCATAAACCAAAAAGAAAATAAATGAACCAAGTCAAAATTTTAGAATTATCAAGAAATAGCTTTCAAAAAATATAAAAACCTTTGATGACTAGAGAACTTTCTCATTGGTTATGTTGCTTGCCTGCAAAGCCTAAAAACATGAAGGTTCTGTTACCCACTTAAAGCCAGCTGTGAAAAATGTCCCATGCATCTGAAATCCCTTTGTTGAGGGCCTACTGTGCCCATTCTCTCTGCCTCTCTCTCTCTCTTCTCTCTATCTCTCCCTGCTTGCAAATAAAGGAAAATATTTTTTTAAAAAAGAAAAAATAGAATGTGCAGATATAATACATTAAAGTTAGCCATGATCACAAGGTATACTTAATAGAAAACTGCCCTGAATATCATAATGAGTCATTTTGCAATATTTTAATGAGTCAGAAATGAATTTGAAAAATCTTCCCATATTGTGCCTATTGAGCTATCAGTTCTGTGTTTTAATTAGAATACGAGGGGACAGGGGTGATGGAGCCATGGATGAGAGGCTTGAGCTGTGACCAGACATGATTCCTGAGGCTTTGTTTTCTCACAAACCTCCTGGGATCAAACTGGATGTGGCAGCATAGCATAAATTTTCCAATTTCTATAAATTACCTAAGGGATGGATAATATAAATCTCTGTGATCATTAACTAAAAAGCCTGGCTTTTCAACAAGGCACATATGACAAAACATCAAGTGGCTTTTTTTCATAATTTTATTTATGAATCTTGGCAAATTCTGTTACTTGGACTTTTCATTTATTTATTTATTTATTGCCAGAGTTGTCAAATTTTTAAGCCTTTGTTTTATGATGAAACTTTCATCTCTTTGGGGTAGTGTGCAGCGGGATTTCAAATGCAATGTTTTATTCATTTTTTTCAATGTCCAGAGCTTCTTGGAATCTCTATGGATTCTATTTCCTTCTTCCAGCAGTTAGTAACAGTGGCTCACTCGAGAGACCCATCTCCCTCTCTGCACCTCGAAACCTCCATCACTCGTCCCCCCATCTCTAACCCTCTCCGTCAAACTGCTCTAGTTTATAGCATCAGACTTCCAAATGGGATTTCAGACTGACAAGATAAAAGAGAAAAAAAAAAGTTTCCTTCTAGTGATTTTTTTTCATTTCAAACTCTTCTTTAGTGACAACCTTTCTGAGGGAAAAAAAGTGAACAAGGTGAAAGGTCACTATTATACACTTAAAAGTCAGTTAGGGGAGAATGCATTCTGATCCAGTTACTTTTGAACTAGATGGCTGGACACTACTGTTGGGTGATTGGCCCTTGGGTATTATTATTCTTTACAGTTTTTTATGAATATCTTTTAGCTAGACAAGTTCCACAGAAACAATTCTGCACAAAATAAAAGCTTTGAATTTAGACTTAAATTAGCATTAATTGCATGTTCTTCAAATCAAAGATATTTTGTAAGGGAATTGTAAATTTCATAAAAATAACATTGAGGTTTTTTTTTTTCTTTTCTTTTCTTTTTTTGATAATTATAATACTGGGGAGCAGAGAGTCCTCTATAGAAGGAGCTATAGTCCCTTCATTTGCTTTGTTTAGGGATGGTCCAGTCCCTGGGAGTCTCTCAATTGTTGATTCTTATATTTAGGCAACTGTTGTGAAAATAATACCCGACCTTTAAGAAAAGCCAAGAAATAGTTATAGAGTTAAGAGTGCCTAAAATAAGTCCATTAAATATTTAGAAATAACCCCTTCCCCTGTCTCTTCTCCTTCTTTCTCCCTCTCCTTCCCTCTCTTTTGCCTACCTTATTTCCTCTCTCCCTTCTTCCGACCTATACCTCTTTACCTTGCTTTCTTCTTTTCCAGGATTCTTGTCCTGATTGTAATTTTGTGGTTATGTTGAGCTGTATTGGTCAGCTTTCCCTTTCTGTGAGAAAATATATAAAACCAAAAATATGTTTGTTTTGCTTTATATATTTAAAATACCTCTATGTTATTGTTATAATCAGCCCCTTGTTGCTGGGATGAACTTCCAAACAGACACAATTCATGGGAGGAACAGGACTTTTTTCAGCTTACAAGAAAATAAAAGCGGGGCTGGAGAGATGGCTTAGCATTTAAGGCACTTGCCTCCAGTGCCTAAGGCCCTGGGTTCAATTCCCCAGTACCCACATATGCCAGACCCACAAGGTGGTGGCCCTGGTGTTCTCTCTCTCTCTCTCTCTCTCTCTCTCTCTCTCTCTCTCTCTCTCTCTCTCTTTCTGCATCTCTCTGCTTGAGAAATGAATAAATAAAACATTAATAAAGAAAATAAAAGTACTCAATTATAAAACTGTAATATAACTTTATAATCAAGGTATTGGGAACTGATTATATATAATGTACTAGAATATCAAATACAAATATCATGACACGGTTTAAAACTTCAGAGATAAATGTTTGTGAAAATCTAGGTAATTAGTCCTTAGAATTAGTCATATTGAATGTAGGTATGCAAAGTACTACATATATTGAATAATAGATATGAGTGAATGAATGAATGAATGAATAGATGAATGAATGTTTGCATAAACACATATAATTTCCACTGTTTGGATCTGGGATTTCCACTAAGGCACATGTTATAAAAGCTTGCTTTTCCGACTGGTGCTATAGGAAGATGGTGGAAAATATTTAGTGGCAGGTGGATCCTATTGGTAGGCTTTAGACATTGAAAATATGGTCTCTATGGTGACTATGGAGCCCTCCTTTCTCCTGTCCCTTGTCTGTTCCAGAAATGACCAGGGTCCTCAATCACATACTCTCCTGTCACACATTCCCTTGCCATCAACCCACTAGCAATGGTGACAATTGACAGTACATTAAAATCTCCCAATTAGTGAGCCTATTTAAATTCTCCATTCTTTTTTTTTCTCAGTTTAACTTTTTAAATTGTACATAATGAGTTACATTATTTAATGGGCAAACAATAAGTTGTTATCTCCCGTTCCCCAATGCCCCTCTTCCCCATCTCTGATCAGCTGCATATCCTCCTTCATGGGCAGTCTGGATCAGTCTTTGGGGCAGGGGACCATGGTTAGCCTAGTATTTGGCCTGGTTCTCCTGGCCCTAGTATGTTGTTACTCAGGGACATCATGCCTCTGGATATTCTCCCCCACCACGACTCTCACAATCTTTCTGCTCAGTTCCTTAAGTCGTGGTAGGTGAGTATTAAGGCTGCTTTATTGTTGAGAATTTAGGGGCCTTTTTGCTAAAATCATTGGTGTCTGTCTCGCTGGCTCATCCTGAGTTGACTGATTGGCTGTGGTTATAGGTCTCTTGCTTATCCCACCACTCTCTGTGGGGTTCCATGTGGAGCCTTCATGGTAGGTCTGGGGTGACATCTCTTGCCAGGATGTCAGCTATCAGCCTGCAGTTCATTGGTAGGATGGGATGAGCCACAGCTCTCTCCCTGCATTTGCCTAAGGCAAGCGCTGGTCCAGGATGTGGCCGCAGCTTATATCCACAACCTCCACAACCTGGATCCCCACTGGAAAACCTGACCCTTGTTCCCCAAGGGATGCAGCGAGTCAAGATAGCTACTCAGCCATCTTGAACCAGAAGCCCCTGGCTGTCTCAAATTCTCCATTGTTTAAGTCAATTATCTCACATGCTTAGCTTCAGTGAAGAAAAATCTGCCTAAATGTGATGGAAGAACCTGCCGAATGCAGCAACACAGAAGTATTGGAAAGTAAGACTTGAAATAAAGTGCACAGTTCAGGAACAACATTGTAATGGATCAATATGAATCATTGATTAACCTCCTGAAATGCACATTTAATTAACCATTCATGGTGAAAGACAGAAGCAATTACATTTGAATGCCTATTTCTGACCCATTTATTTTCTTTTCTTTCCCCAATATGTAAATGAGAATGGACATGGTAGAAATGAATATCAGACATAGATTTGCCACTGGTCATCTTGTCTCTTCCCTATTTCTTGACTGATATATATATATATATATATATATATATATATATATATATATATATATATATATATATATATATATCTTTTCTTTTTTTAATTTAAATATAAATTTATTGTCCATATTTTCAAGGAAAGAGACAGGAAGAAGAGAGACATACAGAGAGAATGGGCATTCCAGGGCATCTAGCCTCTGCCAACGAACTCCAGTTGCATGTGCCACCTTGCATCTGGCTTTCCGTGGCTTCTGGGAAATTTAATCCAGCTATGAGGCTTTGCATGTTAGCGCCTTAACAGTTGAGGCATCTCTCCAGCCCATATTATCTTGCCTGATATTTTGATTTCAAAATCAGACAGGCTGAATTCAATTTTTATATATTCTTCCTTATTTTCATATTCTTACTAGAAAAACAAATTTATGTTATTTATTCTGGACTTAACATAGATATTCTGAGTTATGTTATAAGTACATCCTTCTTCCAAAGTGTTCTTGACCATGATGGTACAAATAATTGCATTAAGAAAATGTTGCTAGAGTTAACATTTCTTTTTGTCCAATAAGTTAGATGGTTGTAACAGAGGACTTAATGGGAGGATGCATTATGGCAGAAGCTAGAAAATAAAGTAATGTTTAAACAGTACATTTCTTACTACTAACACAATGGCTATTCCCACATTATGTGATAATGGCTGATGGTTGTTGAATGAAATACCTTGTAAACCTTCTTGAATCACCTTCCCATTCACATATGGACAATCAAAACTTCTCTAAACATCTAGTTAAGTATCCTCCTAAGAGATGAAAAGAATCTTCCGTATTCATTTAGAGACATACTGTGTATGCATCTTTAAAAGGGTTTTGCAAGTCTTTATAATTTTTATACAGAACAGCTGAACAAATATCATTTTCCTTTTTAATTTTTTAAAATTTATTTTCAAGCATTTTGAAAGAGAAAAAAGAAAAGAGACAAATAGAAAGAATTGCATGCCAGGACCTTCAGCCAATGCAAAGGGGAGTACTGGGGAATTTAAACTCAGGTTTTTAGGCTTTTGAGGTAAGTGCCTGAGGCATCTCTCTAGCCCTACAAATGGCATTTTCTGTGGCTCAAGAAACCTCCCGAATGCATTGCAAGTCTGAGACCATGTTTGGTGATGCCCTTTGATCTGGAGGTGGTTTTGAACATCAAAGGGGAGAAATGTGATAATGGGTTATGATAAGCACCCTCATAAAGGAAGATGGCTATGTGTTTGGGTGTCTGCATGTATGGGAACAAGTTTGTAGTCCAGTACGAGGGCCGTAAGGGGGGAACTTGGGGAAAGGGAGCCTAGAAGCAGCCACCGGGAGTTCATTTGCAGTGGCTAGAAGCCCTGGAGAGCCCATTCTCTCTCTCTCTCTCTCTCTCTCTCTCTCTCTCTCTCTGCAAATGAATAAATAAATAAATAAATAAAATATTCAAAGCTACTTTCTTGTGACCTTGGTGCCTTCGTCTTTACTCCAGCTCACTTACCAACTAAGCCATGTCTCCAGTCGTACATAATTGACTTGGACTGATGTGCCTGACAGTTAGACTCGGGAATGTCCATCCAGGCTCACATTTTCAGTGCTTGCATTCTACCCCTTGCACGATTTGCTGAGGCTGTGAAACCGTTGCAAGGTGGGGCCCTGTTGGTGGAAAAGAGTCACTAGCAGAGGGTCTGTCCTGGATAATTCATTTCAGTCCTGCACTCTGCTTGTTTCTGTCTGCAGCCGGCCATGTGCCCAGTCCTCTTCCCTCTCTGCTGATGTGGTGTGACTTGCCTTCTCTGATGGAATAAAATTGCCTGGAAATATCAGTGAAATAAGTTTTTCCTCTCTTGAGTTGTTTCTGTCCGTTGTTTAGTGTTGTACTTGCATTTCTCCTTGCTGCAACAAAGAATCCAACCAAAAGACAGCTTTTGGGAGGAATTAGGAATGGGTTTATTTTGGCTTACAGACTGAGGGAAAGCTCCATCATGGCAGGGAAAATGATGGCAAGAACAGAGGATGGACATCACCTCTGTCACAGCACTGCTAACAGTGACAGGAAGCTGTGCCCAACCAATGGGAAGCTGGCTATAACCCCCATAAACCCTCCCCCAACAACACAGCTCCAACAAGATTCCAATATCAAAACTGCTATCAGCTGGGGATCAAGCATTCAGAACACAAAGGTTTCTAGGAGACATCTGGATCAAAGTATCACATTTATTCATGGTGATTTAGTCACACTTCCACAAAGTACTTAACATTACAATAATATTGAAATATTCTTAAAACAATTTTGGGATAAAATTAGGGACCAAGTCACACATTTGCTGACACACACAACCATATGCTGAAAAAGCGTACTTCTACAAAGATGTAGCTGGTGCTGCTCACAAGATTCAATTCCTCTTTATTTCACTGTTTTATTTTGCCCGCTTTCTCTCCTGTGGAGACTAAATCATTTGGTGAGGTTGAAGCAAACTTCATTTTCACTGGATGTCAAATGTCTTTGAATTACATATACATAATCAAAAAAATAGATCAAAAGTTTAAAAATAATAACTTCCAGGCCTTTTTTTCCCACTCCAGATTTCCTTTTCCAATTTCTGGATTTCTCATTTTCTGCAGATTAGATATATTTATGGCTTCCACTATAGTTCAGGATGTTAAATTCACTATTAATGGAGATACATTATAGCCCAGAAAGTTTACAGGGTTGTTTCAGTTCAGAGAAATAACCTGACTGTGACTGCTGATCACAATTGCATCTCACCTACTCAAACCTTCAGAGTTTGTGAAATGGAACCGAGAATTCTAGGAGAAAATGCAAGCTTTATAGCAAGATTTAATCTTTCTGCATGCAGCTATTCCAGAAATACCGTAACAACAGATGTTCCCATAGACTATTAGCATTTCTGCTTATGGACTCAGCTGCTTCTCAGAAGCGCACAGAAATGCAAACACGAAAAATGTTCATTTTTAACATTAACTTCAGTTTGGAAATCAGGGGGCATTCATCATTTACCCCCCACCACAAAAAAAACATGAATGCACATTTTTGCCAACTATTTTATTCCTGTGGTAGCATTTGAAATATGCACAGCTCATAAGTACTCTTTATTAGTTAAAGAAGGGAGTGCATTCATGACTCATAAGCATAATCTTCAATTATTGTCCACACTGTGTGTGAACTCTGCCTGTGAAACGGGAAGGGAATGTCATGCTTTTCAATATCAGTATACTTAAATTACATGCCTATATGCTCTTGTATCCATAACTGAAAAATAGAAATTATAAAATTTCAACAATTTCAGCAATATAAAGTGAAGAATCCAATTTTTCCAGTTCTGATGATCAAGGACAATTTTGTTGTAAATTATTTTCAAAAGGAGTCAATTTTCTGACATAAGGAAAACTCCTAACTTAACTCATTTTTAATCTTTTCATAAATACATCTATACTATTTACTCATTAAATTCCATCAATACATGGTAATCAGCCTTTCCTCGATGTGTTTTTATTGTTTTTATTTACCCATTTCATTCATTCAACATGAAATCAGGGTTAAATAAAATGTTTGTCCTATTTACTTTAAAAATCCTTTTAAAAATAGTTTATATGTTGGGACTGGAGAGATGGCTCAGAGATTAAGGTGTTTCCCTGCAAAGCATAACAACCAGGGTTCACTTCCCCAGTACCTACATAAAGCCAGATGTACAAAGTGGTGCATGCATCTAGAGTTCATTTGCAGTGACTGGACACTCTGGTGTGCCCATTCTTTCTGTGTCTCTTCCATCTCTATCTCTCTGCTGGCAAATAAATAAATTAAATATTTAAAAATATTTTATATTTTTATACAAAAAAAGGAAAGAGAGAGAAAGAGGAGACAGAGACAGGGTTATGGAAAGGAAGAGACAGAAAGAGAGGAAGGACATACCAGGGCCTCTTGCTGCTGTAAGCAAACTTGTTCTTTCCTGAACAAAGGTTTAGGAAAGATTTCACAGAGGAGCAGCTGTTGCTTAACAGGCTTTCAAGAATAGGTACAATTTGTATGAAGAGTGAGCAAGCGGATTAAAAAATCCTTACACGAAAGGGAAAAAAGTATGATGTATAAGAATAAGTGAATTCAGAAATATAAGGAGACAGAGGGGAAATTTAGTTTGATGGCACTATTCATTTTCAAAGTAAAAGCGGTAAGATACAGAACAAAAATTGTGGGATCCAGATGGTGGAAGGTCGGGAACATCAGAAGGAGGAGTCAATCCTTGATTCAGATGGCACAGGGGAGCTATTGCCAGCGGGGTTGTTAGAAGAATGTGGCTCTCCCTCCAGTTCAAAATCAAAATCACTTTCTACTCAGTGTTTCAAACACGAAAGCTTCAAGGCGAAACCTGGCTCATAGTTTCATTTGACCATATTGTTTATAAATATGATTTTGCCATGAAGTCATAAGGTGACAGTGGTTCCTTCACAGGCGACATATCTTCCTTTTGATGCTTTTTCTTTAGAAGAAAAGTGAGAGATTTTAAAAACGACATGACTCATCTGTCTTTGTGTGTTCTACATCTACTTATCCCATTGCCCTCACGGGAAAAAGTAAAACAAACTAATCAGTGAGTGTTCTCAAATAAAACAAACTAAACAGTGAGTGTTCTCAAATAAAAGTACCTAAAGCAGTGTGTCATTAGCACAAATACAGAAATGGCATGTTGAATGGGTTCTACCCAAATTTTGCTGATTTTAATGTTTATTCTGATGCTAAAGTGAAGACACTGCCCTGTTTTGAAGGATCCAAGTTGTTACATATTATTTTTTGTACCATTGTACAAATCCCTTAGTGAGAAGAAATCAGATTGGTAATTTACAAGATTTGTGTCAAAGCAAACCTGTCCAAATGGTTCAGTGGCTAAAGTCACTTGTTTGTAAAGCCTAGTGGTCCAGGTTAAATTCTCCAATAGCCATGTAAAAAGTCAGGGTTCAAGTGGTGCATTGTCTGGAGACACATTTCAATGCAAAGAGGCTCTCACATACATATTCTCTCTCTCTGTCACCTTTCTCTCGTTCTATCTCTCTTCAAATAAATTAATAATATTCATCACATAGAAAAGTCATCAATCATCACCTTACAAATTCACTTTGTCACTGCTTAGCAGGACCCAGGTGGTTAGAGGCACATCATCCTTCCATATTTCACAAATGAATAAAGCTGATTTTTGTTTCTTTATCATTGATCTTAGGAATGCATGAAATCAGACCTATATTTTTGCACCCCCACAAAAAGTTTATTATTCACTACTGATTCCTTCCATTTGAAATTACCCAGAGGAGAGTTGGGAAAAGTTATAGATTGGCCAAAAGGCACAAGTAAGTTAAAGTAGAGAAAGAAGATTTCATCCCTAATAGAAAGTAAGTAAAGAGAAAAAGAGAAAAAATATTTAAAAAACACTATAAATGAGCACATGGTAAATCTATTCAATTGAAAATTACATGATTTTTTTGAGAATGTTGTGAGATGAGTATGCCTGGAATTAGATTTAAACCTTCTAACTCTCTCTCTCTGTATATGTGTGTGTGTGTGTGTGTGTGTGTGTGTGTGTGTGTGTGTGTGTGTGGTTTTACTTATTAACTGTTATGCAGAAAATACTCAATAAGCAATTTATCAGCATGTGGGGCAGGGGCATGGGAAAAAGGATACTAACACCTGCTGTAGGTCACCTGTTCTATCAAGAGTTCCCATGACACACTGCTCTGCTGTTTGTCTGCCTACCCCTTCTCCCTGTCAGTCTCAAAGTATTGTATCAGCTTCAGACCCAAAACTTACATTACCTTCTTAGTTAGATGGTTCCACTAGAGACCACAAATGCACTAGGTTGAATTCTTTACTCCATGTCACGCTCTTGCTCCTTGAAAATAAGTAGATTGATCTGACCTTTAGAATTTTGAAATTCTGGATTTTGGAGAAAATAAATTCAGTCCCTTGAAGATAAATGGCCTCTCTGCAGAAGTACCTCTAGAAATTGGCCTTTATCTGCATCTGAATACTTAAATAACAATCACCCAGTTTCCATTGGACCTGGTACATAAAGGTCTGTAATGTACACAGAGTCAGTGACTCATAGTACCTCCAGACCTTTTTTTTTCATATCAACTTATCAACCAGTGAATATTTCCTCATGACTAACTCCTTAAAATGTACAGACTGAATTATTTTTAAAACATAAGGATTGTAATATGGTTTATGCACCTTTATATACTGACTTTTCCTAAAAATGAATGATTCTGATATTATAGCTAGATGTTGTTGTAACACTGAGACAGACTGATCAAGAAAAAGTCACTCAGTTGGTCACATCCCACACAGTATGCGTGAGTTTTTACCTCATATGGAAAGGAGAAGGCAGGAAATATGGATCTACACTGATAAATGAAAATGTGTTTTTATTTTTATTTTTTCCCAAGAGGAAGAGAGAGAAGTTTTTTGTTACGTCTCTCTGAAAGGGCAAAGAATGCAGAATACATATAAATCAGAAAAATATATGTATGGTAAAAAACAATATAAGCTGGAGAGATGGAACAGTGGGTAAGACCCTTCACTGCTAAGCCTAATGAGTCAGGTTTTATTCCCTTGTATACACATAAAGACAGATGTGCAAAATGGCCAATGTATCTGGAGTTCATTTAAAGTGACTGGAGGCCCTGGAACATTACTATTCTCTCTCCCTCTCTCTCTCTCTCTCTCTCTCTCTCTCTCTCTCTCTCTCTCTCTCTCTCTCTCTTCACTTGCAAATAACTACATTATATATATATATATTTTAATTTTTTTAAAAAAGGGCTCTAGGGTTTGCTCAGTGGTTAAGGCACCTGCCTGCGAGGACTACCTGAGATCGTTTTCCCAGTATTCACATAAAGCCAGATGCACAAAGTGGCACATGCATCTGGAATTCTATTTCTGGAAGACTATTTGCAGAGTCTATCACTGACCCCAGAGCTCCCAGCAGTAGAATGAAATGGGATCCACACATATACTTTGGTTTCTGCCTTCTGCACTGAGGATACAGGTGTGTGCAGCTTTATTTGTAGGTACTGAGACTCAAACTCAGCTCCTCACAATGTGCAAAAGTGATCTTACCACTAAGCTATTGCCCCCGGTTCTGACAGAGTACATTCTTGTTAAGAGGGAAACTTAGAGACACCTTAAATGATCCCACATGTGTTGAAATTTTCCCATGCACCCAATCTTGAGAAACCTTGAATTTACAGCCAGCAATAGAAGCAGTATTGGTTCCATCACTATCAACTATACAGATGTATTGGAAGTCTACATTATTTTCAAACCCATAAATGTGTAAGTGCTAGATTACAAAGTCCAGTCCCAGAGAGGACAGATTTCATGGCTGGTCATCATAGCTGGTTGATAGTTTTAAATCTTTGTAGGCTATTGATTTTATAAATGGTGTGTGTCTCATGTCCATGTTTTATCATTAGCCTTACATGCATTTCTCTGCATGTAAGCATAGGTATAAATTTAGCACAGTTTATCTCAGAAACACTGTGCTGCTTATGCCTTCTGCCTAAGGGCTATTCTGATACCATGTGTTTGAATAATTTGTCCCAAGCTGATTGCAATTTGGAAAATTTGTTGCCCTTTGGGAAGTTAGGTCTTATTGGAGGAAGTGATCCTGGAGGCTGGCTTTGGGGCAATACAGTCCAGCTACAAGTCCAGTATTCAGAATAATTCCTTCCCACTGAGGTCAAGATGTGACCCAGGATTCCTGTTCAGGCCTGCCATGCTTTTCCCACCATAATGATGGAATTTCTGCTGGAAACAGGAAGCTAAAATAAACTCTTTCCTCCTATGAGCTATTTCTTCTCATAAGTTTTGTTCTAGCAACGAGAAAATGCCTCCTACATACCTTAACATAGTATATATGTCTCATCTATATATAGACACTCCTTGCTAGTTTTCTTTATTTTGAGGAAATATAAATGCATTATCATATCTATTTTCATATTTGCATACTTTATTTTTTATAGATTTTAAGTGAAAAACATGGTCTTTATTCTACTTCAGTTTGTGTTACACCAAAAACATGTTATCATTAAAAAAAGACAATTTATGAAGTGATCCAAAATTGAGGTGTTTAAAGAAATGATTAGCATCTTAGTGAGAAGGACATTTTCAACAAGTCCCATAATATATTTTAGGAAAATTATCTCTGCTTTATGTCTATTGTCAAGGAGGTATAAAAATAGAGAATCTGCATTATTTAAATGACATCAATTGTTTAAGTCCCCATTTGCTTTTTTAATGTAAATTTTGATTTTTACTGCCTGTGGATTCTCATATGTTCAGGATCTAAACTATTATACTAATCAAAGAGTGAGCAATTTGTGAACATTTTCTCCAACTTACTTAATACCTTGTTTGCTACCATTCACTGGCTTCAAGTTGTGTCACGCTGGGGAACAAAAAAAAGGGACTTTTCAACATAGTAGAGTACTAAATTTTGCAATATGGTCTCAAATTGAAATTCTGACTATTAATAAACACCCAGGGTAGTATTTCTGTCATTACAGAAACAATTTGCATTAGCATTAATTTCATGTGATCTCTTTTCGTTTCTCCTGTGGAGTGAAATTTCAAAGTGAATGATATTACACTAATGACCGGGGCGATAGCTCAGTTAGTAATGTTGTTGCCTGGTGAGATGATGATGAAAGTTAGATGCTCAAATTCCATGTCAAGAAAAAGTGGGCTGTGATGGGGAGTGTTCCTAATCTCAGCAGGGAGGAGGCAGAGATGGACAAATCCCTGGTTCCTCTCACAAGCCAGTCTTGCCTACCTATAAAACTGAGGATTGAGAGAGAGTCTCAAATTAAAAAGGGTACCTCCTGAGGAATTACACACGGAAATTGTTCTCTATCTTCATAATGCATGTGTAAAGACATGCCTGCATACAGACATGCACGTGAGCAGACATGCATTTGCAATCACAAAACACACACTTACACACCCACACAAAAATATTAGAAGAATTAATACTTAAAATGACCCGAATCCATTTGCACTGAGATCTTTGACTCTAAGAATCTGCAGGATAACACTGCAACTTTACCTGGCTACCTTTGATACTTGCTGGCGTGTACATCAACACAATAGCTGGCATCCTTTGTAGATATTGGATCCAAGCTTCACCAGACTTTCTCTTTTTTATGCCTTCATTATGAAAAAGCATATACATTGTATGTTCAAATCTTATGAATGTGTCCCCGTTTTCCTCCTCTTTGTACCCTACCCACTGGGATACTTCAATGTGGACTAAAGATCAAAAGTTCTCCAGGAATTCTCTAGACCTTCAGTGCTCAGGCATCCAGCCTTGTGGTCTGAACAGCCAACAGGATGTCTGATTTTCCAACAGACAACTGTTGTTGGGCTGCCCAGCCCATATCCTGTAAACAAATCTATTAGATTCAATATATCCATGCTATTACTTCTAATCCTGTAGAGAACCCTGACTAATACAACCTCCACCAGGCCTCTAAGTAACAAATCTCAGTATTTGCAAACAACCTATTCTCTAATAAGTGTTATGACAGGTCAAATGATGAAGGGAATGCAGCCATCTGATGGAAGTAACAGTCAGTGGCTTGGGCAACCAAATGTCAGGACTTTTGCCCCATGAGAAAGACCTATTCCAGGGAGTTGAGGTCCCGGTTTGCAAAAGGAGAAACAAATAAAGTTAATCTCTTTCAATCTATTTGTATGAAATACAATATATATATATATATATATATATATATATATATATATATATATATATATATATATATATGTTTCTAGATATATAATGTTGGCACATAAATAAACAATTTTAATAATGTATGGTTAGAACTCAGGTTTTAAAGACTTGGCAACCCTCAGTAACAATACACTTGGGTCATGAGAGCCCAGCTGAAGAATGAGCTATCCATGGTCCCCTACCACAAAGACTGATACAGACGGCCCATGGAGGAGGATATCCAGCTGACTGGGGATGGAGAAGGGGGGCAACGGGGAATTGGGGATAACAACTCATGGTTGGCCCACTAAACAATGTAAATCATTATGAACAATAAAGATAAAAAATTTCCAATTCATTGGCTTTGTGAGCAAAATACAGGAGAATATTATTATGTTATGATTATATATTTTACCACATGTCTTCCCATTAATTCAATGTTTTCATACATGTTAGCTTTAGCACAATTACAATAAACTTTTATAAGATGTAAATTACATTTCAGGAAATGCATTAGGTA
>PVHP010017493.1:0-34324 GCA_004024765.1 Zapus hudsonius | reverse complement strand
GTGTTACATTATTTAGTGGGCAAACCATGCGTTGTTATCCCGAATTCCCCAATTCCCCCCCTCTCCATCCCTGATCAGTTGTATATCCTCCTCTGTGGGCTGTCTGTATTAGTCCTTGTGGCAAGGTATCCTGTATATCTTAGTACTCATCCCAGTCTTCCTGGCCCAAGTGTGTTGTCACTGATGGGTGTCATGCCTCTGGACAGTCTCCCCCACCACGGCTCTCACAATCTATAAAATATCTCTTCCTATTAGAAGTAGATGTTAACAGCAGCAGAACATTTGAAGGTGCCGTTTCTTAAGATAGGAACAGTGAATATTTTAATGGCAAAATGATTTAAAGATTGAATAGATTTAATGGTAATACTCATTACAGTCAATTATGAATGTTTAATTGTGTGAACAAGTTAGAAATATTTTAAATTTTGGCCAGAGAGATTGCATAGTAGTTAAGGGGTTTGTTTGGAAGCCTGACAGTCCAGGTTTGAATCCCAAGTACCCATGTAAGCTAGGTGCATAGGGGTGGTGTATGTATCTGAAATTATTTGCAGTGACAAGAGTCCTTGGAATATCTTTTTCTCATTCACTCTCTCTTTCTCTCTACTTGCAAATAACAAAACATATATATATATATATATATATACATTTTAAAGAAGTTTTTAAAATGCTCTGTATAGAACAAAATAACTGAGAAAGAATATATTATCATTTAGCTTTTCTTGCCCCAGGAACTTTAGGACAATCATATTGTGGTGATTGTTATAAATAACTCTAATTTGTAAAATATCTACATAGGACAAAAAGCACTGAAGGCAATTGGGATTCTGCAGCTAAGAGCCTAAGCTTAATTTAATATGCAAAGTATCAAAACTGGGAATAAGAAACACAATTATTCACGTGTTAAAAGTTAGTTTATCTTCCAACACGGCATATGATTTCATTGCTAATTAGTAGCATTTATATAATATGTTCTTGGCATATCCCTGCATGGAACCAGTGAGCATGATGTAAATCAGAAGCTGTTCAATTATTGATTCTCCTTCCTTTATATGCTATATTAATCAGTTTTGTGTGGCTATAGCAAAATAACTTACAAATAATTCAATCAATAAATGGGCAAGTGAATTGAAGATACACTTCCCAAAAGAATTACAAATGCACAATAAACATATGGAGAAATGTTCAATAATCTTAAGACAGTAAGGAAATTCAAATTAAAACTGCATTGCGATTCCATTTCACCCCAGTCAGAATGGCTGCCCTCAGGAAGACACTAGAGTCAATGCAGGTGAACATGAGGAAGCAAAACGAACCCTTAGACATGGCAGGTGGGAATGTAAACTTCTACAGCCATTGTGGAAATCAATGTGGAGGTCTTCAGCAAACTAAATACAGGACTATCCCACTCCTCAGAACAGGAAATCCATTTCAACATATTGGAGCTACTTGTAAGTTCACGTTTTCTGCATGGCAACATTTACCATAGCCAAATTATAAAACCAACCTAGATGACTATCAACAGATAGATTTTAAAAACAGCATATTATGCAATCTATAACATATAATTCCATTATAAATGTATACACACATGTACATATGTATGTAAGTACACACACATAAAATGGGAATTCTATTCAGTCAGAAAGAAGAATGAAATTATGTCATTTGCAGGAAAATGTCATCATATTAAGCAAAATAAGCCAAACTCAGAAGGACAGATATTGCATGTTTTCACTTATATGCGGAATCTAGATTGTACATGGAAATAGAAAAGGTGCTATTTGGGGCGAGGAAAGGGGCTGGTATGAGGTGGAAGGTAGGGGCTGGGGTGTAAAGGGTGATGAATAAAGAAAGTCCATGATGTACCTGTAAAAATTATCATAACAAGGGCTGGAGAGATGGCTCAATGATCAAGGTGCTTTCTTGCACAGCCTGACGGCCTGGGTTTGATTCCCTTATACCATGTAAAGCCAGATGAACAAAGTGGCACATGTGTCTGAAGTGCATTTGCAGCAGCTGGAGGCCACGGCTTGCCCATTCTCTCCACCCCCCTTGCAAATGGAAAGGAATGAAGGAAAGAAAGATGGAAAGGAGATAGAGAGAGAGAGATAGGAAGTTAGAGACCAAGGACTTTTTTTCCTGTTTTTTTTTGAGGAAAGGTCTCGCTCTATCCCAGACTGACCTGGAATTTACTATGTAGTCTCAGGGTTGCTTCAAACTCATGGCGATCCTCCTACCTCTGCCTCCTGAGTGCTGGGATTAAAGGCGTGTGCCAGCACGCTCTGCTAAGGACTCTTTTCTTTATAATTGCATTTTCTCATGAGAACTCATAGCATTAATTATTTTCAGGGAAGCCTCTCTAATAATTAATTGCCTTGAACTAGTCCCCAGCTCTCAAAGGTTTCATTGCCTCTCACATCACCACATTGATGGCTGAGTTTCTCTGATAGACTCAAACTTTAACCAAGCCATAGAACACAGCAAGCAATCCTAACCCCTTTCACCCACCCACCCGACTTCAAACCATTCATGACTCATGTTGCCATCATGGGTCCTTTAGCCCTTTCACAGCAGCAAATTACAAACGTTAATGTGTACACTCTCTCTTGGATAAAGTGATATTATTTAAGGAACTCAAACTAGCAACTATAACAAATGATTCATCAAAATCTTTTATGAAGAACACTCACTCCAACTGCTTTATAAAGATTTACAAGCATGAATTAACTCATGTCGATAGACCAGAACGAGACAATTCTCATCACATCAACTTTGCATCTATAGGTTTCAGGGCTAACATGTCTCTTTCTTCTCATGGATGATAGTCAAAATATTGAGATCTCATAGTCCCTCTGATGTTTATATATTAGTTTAATTGTAAGAGATTCATATTAAGCTTCCTCTGATTTATTTTCATAGTTTTTATCCCTTATAGTACAAATGCAAATTGGATTCCCTTCTATTTGGAACACCCTGGGTTTCCTGAAATGGTTCTCTTTGATAGTGTTACAAGCAGGTCAGAGTCCACCAATTGGATGGTAGTCATGAAGAAGCCAGTCCCAAGGGTGCTGGTCACTTTTACAAGATTGAAAATACATTTCTGGGTACCAGACTGGCACTAGATTCCTAATAGTAGCCTGGGCATTGCTGGGACATTAATTCCATGCTTTATAGCCCACACGGCATAGGGCTAATTTGGACACTTTCTAGAGTACTGAGGATCCCAAGATTAGGATGATGATGGGATTTACTGATCACAAACCACAGCTGCATGCATTGACCTCAGTCCACACAGCAGTAACTCGACCAGAGTTTAGGGTATGGATTGGCTTTATTGTCTGGTGTACAGTGAATGTCAGTGGTTGTGAATATGCTATCTCACCACTCACCCTGTGCTGTGTATCAGCCTAATGTGACACATCACAGCTGTCAGGGATCTGTGGAGTTGATATTGTTCAGTGCAGTAAACTTCATGTCAGTGTCATACAATTGACAAGAGGCTGAGAAATACTCTCATGAAGAAACCTCCAATGGAAGGCAATTATAATCAACTTAAAACAGTAAGAATACAATAAAGCTAGTATTCCTGGAATGAATGCTGCCTTCTTTCTAGAGAGAACAATGGCAGATATGATGTTGGCCTCAGACCTGGAAATAACTGATGTCCTTGGTCTGAGTTACCATCTTGATTGCATAAGATGCCTTGTGTGAAAAGCACCAGTGTGTCTTCTGCTTATTTCCAGAGAGGACTGAATGGTGGGAAAATCACCCTCTAGGACAGTCCCACCTTGAACAGGGGCTGGATCCTCCAGCAGGTAAAGTGCCTGGATGAAGAAGGGAGGTGTGAGGCAGGAGGCATAGAGCCTGGCTCTTTCTGTTCTCAGTGATTTTTCCATCATGGCTGCTGCCTGCTGACATCAGGCATCAGCTTTTCCCACTCTTTAATTCCAACTCAATACAAGAAACTGTCCTGGGAGGTGACATGCTTTTAGCATTGAATTAGAGTTGCTAGGCATCCACTTCCTAGATTAGGAACCTGACTCTTCCCCTCCAAGGAGCAAAAGGCCCTTGTTGGACTGCCTACCCTTATTGTGAAAGCCAAGTCTTAAACCCCTCTTTGTGTAATATATACATAGCATTCTGTTAGTACTCTTCTGATGGAGAACACCGCCTAATACAACTGAGAGTCTGAAAAATGTAGACTTACATCTTCTCTGGTTACTTAAACACAGTGCCCCTATGGGTGTTTTATGCAAGATCCTGTAAATACCTGGAACTGAGACTTCCTGGGGAACTACACAGGACTCCCTGGCACATTGCTGGATGATGTAAGTGCTCATAGAAAGTTCTCTACCATTCATTGGTCACTGGCTGGATTACTGGCTCTAGGCAACATATGGATTTGAGCTGAAGCTCTCTTACTACTTGTGATGTCATCGTACCCTTGGAAGACACATTATAATGGCCATATAAAATAGCAACTGTGTCTGAGAGATCAAGGTTCTTCTAACAATTGCCTTCTCATTGCTGTGATGGTTAAGTTTTGTTGTTAGCTTGGACTGTTTAGTAATCTTAGGTGGGTCTCTGAGGTTGCTTACAGGAAGGACTAACTAAAGGAGGAGGTTCCCCCTCCAGAGTGAGCTCTTTCCCCAGAGTGGGTGGCCCTCTCCGTCAGGGGCAGGATGTAAGGAAGCTCTAGGGGAAGAAAAGTCTCTTCTCTTCCTCCCCACCCCTGCCTGATTGCGTGTGTGTGTGTGTGTGTGTGTGTGTGTGTGTGTGTGTGTGTGTGCTGTTGGTGATGGCTTCTCTCTCTGTGTTTGGACCAGTGACAGGGGACCAGCTTCTTTTGCCATATGGAACTTCCCCTGGATCTGTAACTTCCTCCCATAACTGTGCTTGGCTTGGAGGTTCATCCCAGCAGTGTGTGACTGATTACAACAATTGCCAAGACCAAACACCCATCCAGAAGCAGCTTATGGAAGGAAAGGTTTTATTTTAGCTTCAAGTTTTGAGGGGAAGTTTCATCATTTCTGGGAACGCATTATAGGAACACAAAGCTGGGCATCACATCTTCTTTATCAATAGAGAGGCAGTGGCCAGAGTGAGCTTGCTAGCTCTGGCTAGTTGGGCTAGACCATGAAGTCTCAAGCCTGACCCCCAGTGACACACCACTTCAAAGGCTCCACCAGCTGTGAATTAAGTAGGAGAATTAATCTCAAATGCTTGAGGCTATGGAGAACATTTTACATGGAAAACTACAAGGTTAGAAAAGGGAGTGAAGGTATCAGTTTCTTCCCTGGCCCCAACAGCAGATTCACATATTCTGATATAAAGAATTGAGGTCATTTCATAGTGATATTTAGGTTTACTGATAGAAAATAGATGCTAAAGTTTTATGGCTCTTAAAAAATAGTAATTTTTTTTCTTTTTGGCTCACCAACTTTTGTGAGGAAATAATATGATATTCAGGACTGTGTACCACAAGAAATTTTGGTATCCTGAGTTCTAAACCCAAGAAAAGTAGCCAGACATTTTTGAAATTTAATACAGTTTTCAGTCACATTTGAATAGGGAACACTAGGTCTGATATTCTGCATGAATGTTTTCGGAGGCCTCATAAAATAAGACAAGCTTTCTCCAGTCTACAGATTTGCATTGGTTCTGCATTTGTCTGTTTTGGATGAGAGGGGTAAATTGACTGAATTTCCAAGAATCTTTGCTACCATAGATTCTCATTTGATTATAATAGTGAAATGAAATGGACTGAGGGCACTTCCCAAATATTAAACTCATGCAGATGTCCCTGGCATGGGATGTGAATTTCCTTGAGCAGCATCTTATGCCTTCCCTACGACAAACAGGCTCTGCCCTTGAAGTACCTCAGTTCTCTCTGAGCTGTTAGGAAGCGATGTATAGGCCCTGAGGACTAGAGGAGGGATAATAGTTATATATAATAGCAACGAGTTAAAGCAGCAAGTATGCGCAGCAGTACCTAGCGGAGTATCGGTGCTCACAAATATCTCTGACCTGAAGCTATGGTGATATTGATAGGATGGAGGAGGCAGTAAGGATAAAAGCTACCTGCCTTGGCACAGGTACCTTCTATTTCATTAGGCATGGAAGCTTTAGTCCTGCCTTTTGGATATATGAGTAGAGACTATGCCCTGGGCTTTGGTAGCACCATCAGGTGCCATGGAGAACAGGGACATTACTGGCACCACACCTTATGCAACCTGCATCTTGAACTTATTTTGCAATTTACAATGCAGCATCCTTGGTGATGCCTTTCCCACCGAGTCCATTCCTTGCTACTTTTACCAGGCTATTTTCAAATCTTTCTCTGTGTGTATGTGTGCATTTGTGTGTGCATGATCCTATGTGTGGGTGTATGTGTCTGCAGGTGCACCTGTGTGCATGTGCAGCTGAGGACAGAGGTCAATGTTGGGTATCTTCCTGTATCACTTCTCCATCGTGTTTATGTAAGATAGGGTCTTCATTTAACCTGGAACTCAGTGATTTGGCTACACAAACTAGCTAGCAAGTCCTGGGCTCCTCCTGTCTCCACCTCCC
Organism: Zapus hudsonius; assembly: GCA_004024765.1. NCBI lineage: Eukaryota > Metazoa > Chordata > Mammalia > Rodentia > Dipodidae > Zapus > Zapus hudsonius. Next base: position 27,754 of record PVHP010017493.1, on the reverse strand, counting down.
AGTACTTGGATTAGAGGTGTGTATCACCATGGTCAGCATTTTTACGTAGGTGCTAGGCATCCACATGCAGGCTCTCAGGCTTGCTTGGCAAGCTCTTTGCCCACTGAGATATCTCCATAGTCCTCTATTTTATAGCACTTATTTTTAAGTAGACTTTAAAAAAGCATTTTTACTCACTTAACTGAGAGAAGAGAAGATGAGAAGAGAAGAGAAGAGAGAAAGGAGAAGCGAATGGGCATGCCAGGGCTTCATGCCACTGCAAACAAATTCCAGATGCATGTGCTATCCTGCTTCTGGCTTTACATGTATAGTGGGGAATCAAACCTGGGCCATCAGGCTTTGCAAACAAGCACCTTTTACCACTGGGCTATCTCTCCAGTTCTATAACAGTTATTACCAGTTAAAATTTCTTGGTTGTTTTACTTATTCACTTACTTGTTTACATAACCACCTTATATTCCTTATGTTGCATTTCTAACATTACAACAGCCACCATGAAAATTACTGGCAACATAGGGATGAGTGAAATAATAGAAAATCTTGGTCATCAAAGGCAAGGCAGATTAAAAATAAGTAAATACACAGTAAAACGTTATGTCAGATGGTGATAGCTCTATGTAGGAGAACCATGAAGTGCTTGTCTGGAGTGAGGTATGTACGTTTTCAACTGATTGTGAGATTGCTTCTCTGATGAATAGTAAGGGAGTGATGCATTTGTCTGTCTGGGCTAGAAGTGTCCTTTAGTGTCAGGAGCAGCAAATGTAGAGTGGACTTGTTTTATTCACATAACAGTAAGGAGGTCAGTGTAGCAGGAACACAGGGCTTCACAGGGATAGATTAGCTTTTCATCATGAAAAACACCACAAAGTCGATAGGTTTGAACAACTACCATTTATAGGCAGGGCTCGGCTAGACAGTTCATCTGCTAGTCTGGACTGTGTGTGTCTTTGGCCTCTGTCAGGATGCCGAGTGCCAAACATTCATGAAGATGGAAAGTAGGGTGGCTTACCTCTGGTCAGTCATCTTCCAACAAGTTACCCTCTGCTTGTTCACATGACAAGTCTCTTGACATACTCTGTTGGCCAATGACTGTCTCATGCAAGCCAGCTTCATTACAGGAGGACATGGGCTCTGCCTTTCATGGGAGGAGACATATAGAGTGACATCATTTGTGCAGGATGAGACAGGAAGACAGAGTCATGGAGCCTTGTTTGTTGTAAATACAACTTTAGGTTCTGTTCTATGACGATTTGCACATATAATTTAGAAAGCCCCTTGAGAGTTTGGAGTGGAGCTCTAGCCCAAGACTATGCAATAATCTAAAAGCATTTCCCAGCTGCTCTGTACAAGGGACCTTAGGCAGAAGCAAAATACCTAAATATATATAGCTACTGTAATAATACTTGTGAGGCTTGCCTGCAAAGCCTCTCCTGGTTCAATTCCCCAGTACCCACATAAAGACAGATGCACAAAATGGTGCATGCATCTGGAGTTTGTCTGCAGCAGTGGCTGAAGGCTCTCTCTCTCTCTCTCTTTCTCTCTCTCTCCCCTTGAAAATAAATAAAAATTTATAATCCATGTGAGACATGAAGGTGACTTCATCTTAATTGATAAGAGTGGCCACATTCCAAGTATGTGTCCACTGTCTTTTATTTTCACTCTTTCTGTCTATTTGAATGAAAGTTCCTTGTGGGCATGAATTCTTTTATTTTCCATAATGTGTTCTTAGTACCTGGGACCTTGGCTGGCACCTTGTAGATTTTTCATTATGTAATGCTTATATGAAAGCATAAATGAATCAATAGAGTTTTACATTTCCAAACTGAGCTTGCAGAAACCAAATAAGGTCCCATTCTCAGAAACTCTGTAGAAACTCCTGGGCTCCAACACTTTATGGAATGCTGTTCAGTTAGATATAGGCTTCTGTTTTCTGTCCTTGGACCATCTGCTTGGATGGGAGTGCCCTTGAGTTAAGTACTTAGCAGACATGTATGGACATAAAGCCTAGGGGAGTCCATTTGTGAGGGATTACTAGGAGTGCATTTTAACTTACTTCATTTCATTTCATTGCATGCTGCATTGTAACCCTTGAGTTAAGGTTTTTATTACTATAAATAGAAGTGGTAGAACACATAGCCTAAGGTTTTTGTTTGCTCTAGGGGACTAATTGATTGAATAAACTCAGAACTCTAGGGTCAGTAAGTCAGTAAACATAATTGTTCTTGTGTCAGATAGAAACTCAGTATCCTCATACAGATAGTGTTCATGCACAAGTTTTCTTGACCATTTTACAACCTCAATGCTTCCAATTGTCTCAGCTCTAGAGAATTGGAAAAATTAAAATCAATTCTCCTCCAAATGCCGTACAATGTCAGAGTTGTACCCCCCTGAATGACATCTCTCCAACTGGAGCTAGAGAGAAAACCAGAGAGGAACTAGCCCTTTCATCTGTGCCTCAGCTCAGTCCGGATAACTGCCCAGGGTTTTGTGACTCCAGCTTCCTTCCTTCTCTGTTCTCAAGTGTCACTTCATACTTAGATTCTTATCTTTTTTTAGATGTATGATTTTTATTGATCGATCACATTTAGAGATTTGCACAGAAAGGAAGTATCTATGTATTCAGATACTTAGCATACTATGTATTCTTCAAAAATGAATTTGAGATGCAAGCAAATGTCTTCTTTATGTCTCTGAAGATGCCTGTGTGATTTTTTTCTCTTTAAAGTTATTATGGTTAATATCAAGATATTAATAAGCTTTCTCAACATTTGGGAGGCAGAGGTTGGGGCATCACTGTGATTTTGAGGCCAGCCTATGACTACAGAGTGAGTTCCAGGTCAGCCTGGGCTAGAGTGAGACTTTACCTTGAAAAAAAAGGAAATAATAATCTTTAACATTTTTACATTCTATGAGTAAATGTTATTTATAATTGGTGTTCTTTCTATATGCTTTGTAGCTATGTATTCAAGTCACTGATTTTTAAATAAATATTTTATTTTATTTATTTGTAAGCAAGAGAGAAGAGGGAGGGAGGGAAGAAGAGAGGGAGAGAGAGAGAGAGAGAGAGAGAGAGAGAGAGAGAGAGAGAGAGAGAGAGAGAGAATATGAGCATGCCAGGGTCTCCAGTAAATGAACTCTAGATTCATGCACCACTTTGTGCATCTGGCTTTCAGTGGGTACTAGGGAATTGGACCAGGGGCGTTAAGACTTTGCACACAAGTACCTTAACTGCTGAGCCAACTCTCCAGCCCTTTACTGATGTTTTATTTGTGATTGTTGCATTGACATTTAGATTATTTTCTACAGTCTAATTTACTTGGACTTACATAGCCCCACCCCCTTGTTCTCAAACCTGACAAGCCTTCCATGATCCAGAAGAGGAGTCTTTGGTCTCATCCTCTTGCGATTCTCCTCTTGGGTTCCTTGTCTGTCTGAGTACTCCAGTTCAGTTTGTTTTTATGTTTTAGTTTTTCATTTTTAATCCTGAACGCTCTTGTATTGAATGTGGAAATTCTTTATGTTCACAAATAACTGCCTACCCGACATGTTCTCTTGTATGTCTAATGAGAATTTCAAACCAAAAGAAATGACTCTACAACAGAACTCTTGGTCTTCCTACTGGAACATTCTTCCCTTCTAACCCCCACATTTCAGGGTATTACTGTGCCTCTGCTTGTGTCATCTGCAGCTGCCCTGGGTCTCAGTCACTCACTACCCCTTCCTATTTGGACCAGTTTTTTCATCTTCTAAGTGGGGTTTCTTCTCTTCTGCCCAGATTCATGCTCTATGGAGCAACGAAAAAAGTATCACTTGTTCCCCTGAAGCCCCTACAAGGTTGGTTGTGTGGCCAGCTTGAGTGAAAACCTTTAACTCCCTTAAAATGACTCAGACTCCCACCTGTGCTAGGATGATGGTGTCAGACACTGAGGATACTCAAAACGCACCAAAGCAGAAATCCAGAAGCTGCCAAGAGCTCAACACTATAGTTGACTTAAAACATACCCACCACTGCTCAGGGAATTTTGAGGAAGAGGGAGTGGAAAGATTTTAAGAGCCACAGAGTAAGAGGGAATATCCAGAGACATTGCCCACCCGCTCCCACCAAGAACCGAATGCTGCTCGCACAACTCATAGTAGACAACCCCATGGTGAATAATACCAGGAGGGCCCTCAATGGAACAAACACATGGTTTGTTGATGCAAAGTTTCTAATAAGTAAATGAATAAATAAATGACTCAGGCTCTTCCTGATCCTGGCCAAGCCTGCTTCTTTGAGGTCATTTTGTGTCACTGCTCTTTCCTGAGCTACCTTCTACTGATGTTCTCCATGTATCTAAGAATTGTCCCCAGAGCATCAGTGTTCTGCCCTGTGTCAGGCACAGCTGTCCTGTACCTACTCTTCTTGATAGGTTCTCACCCATTCTCCAGGTCTCTGGATAAAAGGCTGTTTGCATCAGATTTTCAGCTTCCTCCACACGCTCAAGGCTTGGTGGCCAACCTGTGGCTCTGTTGGGAAGGGGTGGAACCTTCAGAGGATGGGCTTAATGGAAGGAAGTTAGGTCCTAGGGGGCTTGCCTTTGAAGGGAATCTTCATTGTCTACCCGCTTCCACTCTTTCCCTCTCGTTTCCCGTCATCACGAGGTTAGCTGGTGTCTTCATTCATATACTCATGCTGTGTTGCAGTGTCTCATCATAGGCTGAAAAGCAACAGAGGCAACTATGGACCGATGCCTCTGAAACTGTGGGCCAAAGTAAATCTTTCCTCCTTAAACTTATCTTAGGTATTGTGAAAAGTGGTTAAAATAAATGCCTTTTGATCCAAGAGGCATCCAGGAATTCCAAATCTAGGTAAGTTCTTCCTCTTTTCCTTCCTTCCGAGTGGCCTGTGTTTTCTTATCACTCTTCTTATCACTGCGCAGTTACCTGCTCAGTCCCTTGTGCCACACTCCATCTGACATTCATATCTGCCTTTGTCCAAGTGCCATGGAAGCATGGCTTCTTGTCTTTCACCAGTGCCTGACCAGTACAAAGTAGAGAGTGACCATTCAATTAACATTAGCTGAATGAGTGAATTTTACATGCTCATTTATTTTGGAAGTCACCGGAGTTTAAAGAAAGACGGTCACCACTTCTCTAAGCCCGCCATCTTCCTTTAGGCCCAACCCCCAGTGTTGCTGGCAAAGCCTTCTCTGCATGCATGAAAGATAGAGAAAGTTTAGTTACGAAGTGCAAATAAAGAAGCTGGTTGCTAGAGATGTCTACACAAATGAATCAGTTTAAGGAGAGCTTGCACCGTTTCATCATACGGCTTTAAAAGATTAGGGAATAAATATGCTGCTCGGGTAGTCAGGAATAAATAATTCACAGCATCCCAAATGAGCCATAGCATAGGGAAGCTATTCAGTCATATTTTATTTATGTCTGTATTGAAGAAAATCAGTTTGAGGAATTTTCAGAGCAATCCTGGTGTTCAGTTACTTAGTCCCCCTGTGTTTTAAGTTAGGAGGCTTTTCTGATCCCCCCATACTATGTTCTCATATTGCTTCTCTTACTAATCCCTGCTGAGATCAACCATGCAGTATTGGTGCATTTTTCATCCTCAGAGGGGTTTCCAGCTTGTAACTTGAAGTCATTGCTCTGAAATTCTGATCACCGGAGTAACATTTACTCCCTCTCAGCCCTCCTCACATGTGCTGACTGGGCATTGTTGATTGTCTTGAGCTATTTCTTGTACTTGAAAGAAAACTTCAGCACCTGTCACAGTCTGACCCTACGTGAGTAGAGAATGCACCTGCTGCTCTCAGATGCTCCCTAAGTCTCTCCTCGCCAAGTTTTCTGAACATTCTCCCGTAGGTTCATATATATTTTCTTGCGGCCTTTCCTGCTGCATGATGTCATGCCTTTGAACAAGTTTTTCAGATACTACAAAATGCAGTGTTATCATGAAGGGAAGGCAAATGGCAGATTCTACTCATTTTTTTAAATCTCTGTAGCCTCGGGCTAATTTTGTACAAATCACTCTAGAATCCTTTTACTGTGTCAAAGTGATAGCTTAGTGCTCATTTCTAGTGGAAGTTCTCCAGTACTGGAGACTATGTTCCCAATCACCCATAATAACAGCTGCCCGTTAGGGGCTGGAAGTGACACTGGACTCAGTTATTTGAGATGCTTGGAGTGGTTTCCACTCCCTGTTTGATGAGCTCATGTGTAGAGGGTATGAAGTAGTGTGTAATGCTCTGTATGTCTGGTGACAGATAATCCCTCAGGTTCTGGACACTGAAGTTAGGGTCAGTTTGATTTTATATGGAGACAGCCAACTTTGTGGTTATACTCAGACAAATAGATCCTTGTCATAGTGTGTGTGTGTGTGTGTGTGTGTGTGTGTGTGTGTGTGTGTGTGTGCGTGTTGCTGGTGATCGAATGCAGGGCCTTACACATCCCAGGCAAAGGCTCACCTAACTGAGCTACATCCCAATCCCTGAGAGATTTAGTTCCCTCAAAGGCACTTCAAGAATGGTGTAAACAAAAGTCATTTTTACTGACAAAGACAATTAGGTGAATAGTGAAAATCTCCAAGTTTCAATTTAACTGGTGTAACATTTTCATATGTCTTTATTGCTTGCTTATGATTTTGCTTGTTTTCAATTGTGTGTGTGTGTGTGTGTGTGTGTGTGTGTGTGTGTGTATTCATTCGTGTTGGCATGTGCCTGCCACAGAGCTTTCGTAGAGGTCAGAGTGAAGGAAAATAAGAGGAAGTTTGCTTATTTTAGGCAGTTTCAGTCAGAGACTGAGGCCCAAAAGGAACCAGGAGATGCCACTAGACATGCCATCTCGTGCTGGCACAAAAATAAAGATTCCTGGCAGAACTGGCACTTTGTGCCTGACTGAGACTGACCTAAAGCATCCCCTGCTATCCACAGTCTAGCTCTCTATGACCCCACCTTACCCAGGTGTGGCTGGACTCGGATCCTTCCTCCAGATTTATTAACCAATCAGATTTCCCCCTGCCCACATGAATCAAACACTATGAAGGTGGCTGCCTCCCGCTGGCCCCTCTTGGTTCATGCTTCCAGCTCTCCTCATCCTGTGTGGACCCCCTCCACATGAGTGTGGTTCCCTGTCCTCGCCCAGCAGCCTGTTTCTTAATCCTAGCCTCCCCACTGGTCTCTGCCTCCAGATTGTTCACTTTGCTCCAGTTCCAGCCTTCCTATGGTCTCTGTATCCACCACATGGGCTTCCCCACTCTGGATCTGTCACGTGGGCGCTCTCACTAGCTTTTCTCTGGCTTCCCTCCACAGAAAACATACAGTGTATGTTTCTTCCAGATTTCATCTTCCATATGTCTGCAGCCTCCTCTAATCTTTCCTTGTAAGTCTTTATTTCTCATAAATGCCACATTCCCATGGCTCCACCCTAAACTTCTCTCTAAATGCATTCTAGTTTCTCTTTAAATAAGCCTTCATTTCTTTTAGCTTTTGGTGGATTCCCAGCTTCGCTCCAGTTTTTCTCTAAAACTTTCATCTTTCTTAAATATGTTCTCCACATAAAAGTGTGTTTGTGGCCTTGCTTTCCAGATCCCAAGTCCCTTTAAATAAGCTCCACAATTTATGAATTCTCCCCAAATAAACTTGATAATTCATAACATGTCCTTCTTGAATCTGCCTTTATTATTTTTCACTAAGGATTAGGAAAGAACCCAAAACTTGGGGTTTATAAATCTGGGGACCCCCTGACCCCCAAAATCTGACCTCAAAAGGACACTTTTCAGGAGTTGTTCCTCACCTTGCACCTCACTTGAGGCAGGGGCTAGGTTCCCCAGGCTACCTGGTCTATGTACCTCAGGGAAATTCTCCTCTCTGTCTCCCATGGCCCTGTTAGCTGGGAGTGCAGAAGCCTGCCCTGGCTTTTAGCTTTTTGTGGGGTTTGGGATCCAAACTTGGGTACCCAGGCTTAAGCAGGAAGCACTTTATCTACTGAGTCATCTTTCCAGCCCCAAGAACTATTGTGGTCCTGAGGATTGAACCCAAGGTCTTGTCTACCACTCAGTCCCATCCCCAGCCCCACTCCAAGCTCAGGGTTTTCACACTAGTGGGTACCTGCAAACATGTAGGTTTCAGGAAAGGTAAACCCTTCCTGTGAGTTGTTCCTTCTGACCTCTCTCCAGGCTTCTGGAGCTCAAGGTCAAGGCTTAGTGGTGAGCTCATTCTTTCCTCATAAGCCAATGAGACTATGCCATCAAAAGGGACTTGATGGATCTCAGCTGAAGAGGAAGCCAGAAGCACAAAATGCAAGTGGAGCTCTGGAAAAGCACAGAAGAAAGTGAAGTGCAGAGCTAACACAAGAGTCAGAGGAGACGCATGAATTCCAGAACCACAGGACACTCATTATAAAATAATGGCGTAAATTAGACTCACACACTTTGCCTTAATAAGTACATGAGCTAAATATTTCATCCGAAGCAATGCTTCCTGCAAAATGCCCTTTACAAAGTCCCACCTCAGCTTCTGTTAAAAGAGTTACCATAGAATCAAGACTCATGTTCTTTATTCATAAACTTCACTGATGGTGAGGTGTCTTGCCATGCAAACAGATGAAGTAATCACACAGCGCTGGGCAGAGGCCAGTGAAATGCCTCAGGTAAGTCCTACCAAGCCAAAAGGCTTAGATGCATGTGTGGTTTTTTTTTTCACTCAAGGACTTTAATCTTCAAAACACAACTCAAATCATCAAAATGAATCAATGGAAACATGAGGAACCATACTGTATTTAAATTTTATATTAATGATTTATATTAATAATTGTGGCAGCTATTTCTTCTTGATTAGTAAAGTAATTCTCGTAAGGATACTGAGAACATGCTAGGAGCTCTTCAGAACTTACTCGTTGGGCGATGCAGCAATTTTGGGTTCCAAGTGGAGGCTACCACTGCATCTACAGTAGTGGTGTGTTCTGAGAGATAAGCAAGGGTTCCATGGGGCAAAGAAACTTTAGGGAATCTTGTCAGCTGAAGACTTCATAGATGGAACAAAGAAATCCCAGACATTTTTGATTTCTCTGTAAATTTTTTTTTGTGTATTTTTTTTTAGTTTTTTTCCTTTAGTTAGTTCATAAGAACACCACGTCTGTTACTTTTAATTCTGTCATTATAAACTAGTTTTGCAAATAAAAAAAGTGAGATAATGGCTTTTTTGAAAATAAAAGTATTTTCTTGATACATACATTGGAATTAGGAGAAGGGGTTCTATTGTTAACAATTTCTCGTAGACAACCTAATTTTGGATGAGTCTTTTTCTTCCATTATGCTCTGTTTTATCTTCGTTCACACACATGTGTGCTTCATCTTACTCAGAGGTAGCCGCTGATCTAGGAAGATGATCTTCCCAAAATTCTGTCCTTTTCAAAGCCAAGCAATACTAACATTGAGTTTTCAGTGTTAGTACTCCAAAGCATCATCACACTCGCCATTGGATCTCTAGTTAACATTTGTCAGGATTGTTGTCATATTGGTATCATAAAATAGGTGTTACAGATGTTACGTATGGACTGCTTCCCTCTGGAGTGGAAATTCCCTTACTCTCTATTGTTTAAAGGAGATGAAAGGTTATAAGTTTCAAGGAGTGTCTTCAATCCACTGTGTAAAGGGTATTATTAGATCTAATTAGGCTACTGACAAAGTTGAAATACATCATAAATCACGTCATCTTTAGTTAACCACTTAGCCATCTCTTCTACCCATAATTCTGTAGCTTTTGATTAGACTTCATCACCTTCTTGTCAAACCTTACAGCAATTGTTACTTCCTAAGCTGCAGATCAGAAAGGTAAAATCACATCGTTTTCTGAGTCTGTTATCACCTACTGCCATGAGGATATCTGGAACTTTTATTGTATCAGCCACTTATTAGATCGCTCCTATAGTTAGTCATTTGGTAGTTTGAATGTATGTCCCCCAATAGACTTGGGTGTTTTATTAAAACTTGAGTCTTGGGCTAGAGAGATGTCTCAGCGGATAAGGCACTTGCCTCCAGTGCCTAAGGCCCCCCGGGTTCAATTCCCCAGTACCCACATAAGCCAGACCCACAAGGTGGTGGCCTTGGTGTTCTCTCTCTCTCTCTCTCTCTCTCTCTCTCTCTCTCTCTCCTTGAAAAATGAATAAATAAAATATTTTTTAAAAAAACTTGGGTCTTCAGCTGCCTGGCTGTGTTTGGGGTGAATTTGAATTCCAGTCTACAGGTGTGCATAACTGAGCTCTGCCTGGGTCCCTGCTGCCCATTTATGCTTGCTTGAGGTGCTGGCTGTTTGGTGGTGTCTTTTTCTGCTTGGATCTGTGAAAGGGGGCCAGTTTCTTCTGTCATTGATGGAACTTTCCTCTGGATCTATAAGTTGAAATGGATCCCTTCCTCCCATAAACTTTGTCTGTTTGGAAGTTCATCCCAGCAATGTGAAGCTGAGGACAACAGTCATTCTTCCTTTGTCCTCGGTTTTTACAGTGTGAGGCTTTGGGCTGGAGTGTTAGTGTCAGCCTCTTACTTTAATAAATACCCACATTATATAGTATGGTTGTCCCCTGGAGTACGGAGATGCTCCATTCCCCATAGCAGGACATCCAGGAGTCAACAGAGGAAAACACACAAGGAAATGGGCTTGACCATTGTCTGCAGAGTTCAGAGACACAATCTCATGATTGACGTGTTTAAAACAGTTTTACAAACACCCAAACTCAACTCTGGGAACTCAGTCTCAGCATCTTAACCAGGAACTCTTTGCACCATCACTTTTGTCACTAAAGGGGAAGTTTTCAACTTGTATATATTGCAAATTAAAAAAAAATTAATTAAAAATAATGTGAATAGAATCGGTCCCAGCCTAGAGATCTAGGAAGTAAAAGTGCTTCACTTACATATTACACTGATGGTGTAATATGTAACTGGATAATGGATAATGTGCAAACCATTCTGGAACTTCACTTGCATATTACATTGATGGTCCTGGGGAAAATTTCCTGGCATGACAGTACCTATCAGGCTGAGGGCTCAGACCTAGACGACTGACCCCAATTTGATGTCAGTCACTGATCACGAGTGTGAACTCAATTATGTCCCATCCTTCTGGGGTTCACTCGTTTGCTAGCATAGCTCATGGAATGCAGGGAAATACTTTTATTTATGCACTATTAAGGATAGGACTGTGGAATGCTCAAATGCAGGAGATGCCTGGGAAGGGCCTCAAAGTCACTCTGAGTACTGACCCAGAGTTCTCTGAACTCTGTCCTTTGGGTTTTTATAGAGGCCTCAGTCCAAAAGATGACTAATGAGCTCATTGGTCATCGTGATCATCTCGACCTTCAGTTCTTCATTACTGACCATCAGAGAGTGGATGGAATTTCAAGGTCTCTAACCTCATGATTGGTTTCCCTGGCAACAGCTTCATCACGAGGCTATTCAGATGCTTTCAGCCCCCAGTCATCTTCTTAGCAGTCAAAAACACACTTGTGACTTTGGAGATGTCAAGGACTTTCAAAGCTAGATGTAAGGACATGGTGGCAGAGACCAAATGTGTGTATTATGTCACAGATGCCCTCGGCAGACCTGTGAGGTTGGTATAATTACCTCCATTTCTTTTTCACATGAGGGCACCGAGGCTTAGAAGGTCAAGCATCTTTCCAAGGTTAAGGAACAGGCAGAGTTAGGACCATCGAGAAGACCTGATCCTTCCCATGCGTGTGGGAAGGATCAGGCCACCACAGGCACACAGTCTCTCATATGTGTGCTCCCAGTCACACACACACACCTCACCAACACAAGATGCACTCCAAACAGAGGTCTTCTCCTGAAACTTCAGGGGAAAAACAGCCTGCAATAGTCTTCCATGTGACCCAGCGCTGGAAAACACTGTCCTTGGTTGGATTATGTGGCCTTGTGCTGGGAGGAGTCAGTAGCTTCCAGAGAGTGACTGCCCAGGCTGCAGCCTCGGGTCTCTCTGGGAATCTTGTTTTGCATCTTGTCCTTGATCTTCCCCGGCTGTCCCAGCCGTGCTTGGGAGTGAACACAGTTGATGTGACCCCCCTCCTTCGCTTCCCCACCCAGAGCTCGTCCTGTCCTGGAAGGCACTGCTCCCTTCCTCTTCAGGCAGAGACGAGACTCTGCCATCCGAGGTCACCAAGCCTGTGCCTGCCCTCTCCAGTCCTCTGGCTCAGAAATGACCAGGCAGATGTCTTTTCAGTGTGCATGAATGTGGGAGGGGGCGTGTTTATATTGTTGTGGCTGTGTAATTATTGTGTGTCAGTTACGTTGTCATTGCTGGGAACTGGGAACCTGACCAGAAGCAAATCCTGGAAGGAAAGGGGTTTAATTTGACTCCACCTCCACACTGACGACCCAGCCTCCGGCACATGGGGGACACATGCAAACCATTAAACTGTAGGAATAGCTAATATCAAATGCTATTCACAGAGAGCAGTCTGGAAGTCCTGAAGGGATGAGGTGCTTGGTAGCAGAGCCAGTTCAAAGTTCAAAGCTCTCTCTATCCCAGCACACCCCGCTGCCTCCCCATAGCTAAGAGGGTTCTGCATCCCACAGAAAAGCTGATCTGCTTCATGCTACAGCCCCTCATTACCCAGGGCGCTGTTGTGACCACCAGGAGAGCGCGCAGGCAGTGGAATGAGCTGAGATGGTAAGGTAGTTAGTTGCATTCAATGAAAATTCAGTCCAAGCCGGGTGTGGTGGCACAAGCCTTTAATCCCAGCACTGGAGAGGCAGAGGTAGAAGGATCGCCATGAATTCGAGACCAGCCTGAGACTACATAGTGAATTCCAGGTCAGCCTGGGCTAGAGTGAGACCCTACCTCAAAAAACCAAAAAATAGAAAGAAAGAAAAGAAAAGAAAATTCAGTCCAAAAGTGAAGTTGGAAGCATCGAAAAATTTCAGTAATCCCCTTTGACAAAGGTAGCTTTTAAGTCCACGTGGGAAGAACAAGGAAACCCAGTTATGATCACATACTACTTCTTCCAGTTTCTCTTGGGTGCCTTGTAAACAGAATTAATCCTGGATACTTACAAGTGTCAGGAAACAAAAACGCACTTAGATAGACACACACCTTTAATCAGCGCAAAATCAAGCTACGAAGACTATACTAGACAGCACTTTGGGGATATTTCCTTGATTTCAAATAAGGAATAGTACCTGCTTTTGTTATGAAAAGCAATTGAAACAGGGAAGGACTTGAGAAGTGAAAATGGTGAGTGCATCTTTATTTCAATATTTGGATTGCTATGTCTAGAAAATGCTAGGTCTAGAAAAGAAAATTTACAATGATATGAACAACTGAATAAGGGAAATGAGAGAGGAACAGTGCTGGAGGAGTTAGGAGGGGGATAAGGGAGGAATCCGAAATTTCACTAGTGGACCATGCGCCCTGCAGTGGTCAGGCTAATCTTGGTTAGTCTGCTCTCTTTGGCTCGTTCCAGGGACATTGTTCTCAGACACCACTTTACAACTTACCACCCTTCTCTCTCACAAGCAAACTCCCAGACTTGTTTCTGTACTCCACCTTCTGTCCATGAGCCTGGAGACAGCCAGATAGTAAGGATGCCAGATTCTAGAATCTATAGAAACCATCTCCTTTCCCAAAGGCTTGGCCTCTCTGTGAATGACAGGCTTCCTTTCAGGGGTTTCTGGAAGGACATTGCTCTGAAAGGCTCATTTCACTGGCGCAGTGAGTATCCTTGTCCTGGCCGCTCACAGGTGTCTCTCCCACTAGCATCCGGCTCTGCTTCAAGTGTCTGGGCTCTTGCTGTTTGATTCATGTTTAATAAACAAACCTTCACTTCACATTGATTTCATCTTCTCCTAGAATTTAGAACTTTCCAGTATTATCGGGTCTATTTAGTCCTGGATTAGCATCCTTCATTCCTTCTGTCCCAATGTGAATCTTCAGGGCCCAGGTAGATGGATCTAGACACGCATCTCAGAAACGCCAACATGATCCTGACCCCAAGGTTTATTCTCTATGAACTGCAAACTACCCTGAAAATATATGCTTTTCAAACCACCTGTGATGTCCATCTTTTTTGGAAGAAAACTTTTTCTTGAAGTTCTGGGTTCTATCCAGTGGCACAGAACCCTCACAGCAACTCCTAGAGCATTTGAAAATCTGTCCAGGTACCATCTTCAGTTTTTTGTTTTGTACTCATATGACCTTGCCCCAGGCATTTTAGTTACATGAAGGGATGGTTTATGGACAAGAGACTGTCTGTCTAAGTGTGTACATCGCCAGTAGCCAGGGGTATACGAGTCCCGAAGCTTATTTCCACATAGGAAAGTGATCCCAGGGTCTTTGCTATGGATTCTCAGAGAAATTACAGCCAGTGATTTGGAAGTGTGCTTCTCTTGTTTGATTTGTGAGAATTAAAATTAGATTGCTTGACATCACCTGATGGAAAGACATTTAAAAATATTTTTTATTTATTTGCAACAGAAAGAATGAGAGATACAAGGAATGAGAGAGACAGAGGATGGATATGCCAGGCTTCTTGCCACTATAAATGAACTCTGTACATGTGTGCCACTTTGTGTGTCTGACTTTACGTGGGTACTGGGGCATTAAATCTGGGTAGCTGCTGAATAATCTCCTCAGCCCTTGGAAGGACATTTTAAATGTGGATCAGTTACCTTCTTCTCATTGCTGAGACAAAACTCCCAACCAGATTCCAATTGAGGAAGTAAAGGGTTTCTTTCCACTTGCAGTTGTGAATGTAAATCTGGCATGACAGGAGAAGCCTGACAGGAGCAGACAGCCATCACACTTTCACATTAGCAGACGAGCCCAACAGCAGCCACCCAGGGCTAGGCTACACTCCTCCAGGTCCAGGTCCAGCCCACCCCAGTGGCCTTGACCTCCAACAAGGCTCCACCACCGCCACCTGGGGGTGGAGCAGTCTGACACATGTCTGTGAGGGACATTCCACAGCCAAACCAACACAATGAATGGCCATTTTAAATAAAATATGAATCATAGCAAGGAAACTCTTTTTTTTTTCTTTAGAATTTTGTATTTTTTAATCTAGAAGTTAAATTTGCTCAAGGGCACTTGGGGCTACATATTAAGAACTTGTCTCCCAAATATCACTGCCAACAAAAAATCAGTTTTAAGTAAATTATAATTTTTAGTCTTTACAATGTAGCGTTATCGTTCTGTTATTTTATTTAAGTGTTTTTAATACTTGAATGTTACTATTTGTTTACTGACCAAGTATTTTGAGGGTACACTGTATAAATTTATTAATATACTAATTATTTTACTAGTGTAAGGTTTTCTTCTTGATTTCTTTTTTAAATAAAATATTTATTTATTTATTTGAGAGAGAGTGAGAAAGAGGCAGATACAGAGGGAGAGAGAGAGAGAATGGGTGCGCTAGGTCCTTAACCGCTAAGCCATCTTCTCCACCCCTTCTCGTAGATTTATTTCTATTACAAGTAATCATGCAAACAGACATAATTTTATATTCATTCCATTACAGTTTTTAAGCATTTCTTTTTGGCTCCTGCTGTATTACATGTATAAGAACATGCTTCCAAAACTGAGTAGAAGAAATAAGTTGAATAACTTCATTTAGTTCCTGATCTGAGGAAGTAAAGCATTTTTTTCCATAAGGAAATGTGTTCTGAATGTCTTTCATAAATGCTCCATTCAAGTTAAGATGGTTTTTCTGCTTAATTTTTTCACATGTAGGGGAGTATCAGATGGTTTTACCATGTGATGAGAGAATTTTTTTTCATGTTTAGTTTGTTACATGGGTAGTTATTGATTACTACTTAACTGATATGTCAACCTTCCTATTGTACTTATGCATTGCTAAAAGGATTTTTTTTTCCATCCGTGTTCAGAAGGAATATTGGTCTGGGTTTGTCTTTTCCTTGAGATGTTTTTGTCTGGTTTTGGTGTCAGAGTTGTTGCTCCGTTTTTTATTTCCCAAGTGAAAATATTGCTACTTTTTTTCTTTAAATGTTTGACAACCTCTGTTGTAACTATTTGGTTCTGGAAATGTTGGGTGGTTTGTTTGTGGAGGCTGTTAATTAAAAATTCCTTTTATTTTGTGTAGGATTATCCATACATTCCATTTCTCCTTGTGTCAGCTTTGGTAAAGTGAATTTTCCATACAACTTCTCCCTTTCATCTGTATTGTGGAGTTAATTGGATCAAAGTCATTCTATTTCTTACTTCTCTTTTTGAATTTCAGACCAGTCATTATATCTCTTCTGTTATTCAGTAATTTTCCATTATTTTTTCCAAATAAATTATTTTTTTCTCCCAATGTTTTTGAGAGGTTGTTTGGATTTCTTTCATCTCTCCTAGGCAAAGGAAATTCTTTTTGTCTGATTCCATCTCAGCTGATATGTTTATGAAGATGCTTCTCAAACAGAGCAGATCCAGGAAAAACCATGAGATTATTATTTTTGTGCAGCCAGTAAAACAGCTCTATAGATACCCAGCTGATTAGGGACAGGGAAGAGGGAAATGGGGGAATTGGGGACACCAACACATTATTTGCTCATTCAGTGTATCTAACTATGCATAATAAAGATATTAAAAACAGCTCTATAGAGAACGGACCGCTGTAAGGGAGTGTTGTGTGTCTTCTTGTCAAGCCTATCCCACTCTGAGATGTTTTCTGTCCACATTTTCAATCCCCACCCGCAGGCTTCAATCTAGGCAGCATATAAAGCTGATTGAAAATAGATTGTGGTTATATTAGTTGTTTTTTTTGTGTGTGATGAGGATACTCCTTAAGAGCAGGTGTTCTCTCAGATGCTGCTGGTGAGTAATCCCAGCTTCTGCAGACCTGTTATCTCATGATCTATAGCTGGCCTGGCCTGTGCAAACAAAGATGCAACAGGGCTCTGGACGTGAAGATTTCATGAATCCTGGATGAATCCACTCTCCCAGTCTAGACTGGCTTCCTCTGAGCACATGTCATTTTCCAAAAGGAAAATGGGTTCCAAATTGAGATAGTTTTTAAAAACTATTTCAGAGAACAAAATGACAGGCAAATCTCCTAAACTGCTTCCTAGAAACCTGATGGCTCTGTGCCTTTCCTGGGTACTTGTCCTGCTGGGTGGAAGTGATTTCTACCAGGTTTTGACCTGGTCTCCTAACCTCTTATCTCCTTAAAGAAATTTTATAGTTTTTCTTCTTGTATCCTTTCTTCTCTGAAGTCAGTTTTATAATAAACCCAAGTTATTTAGCAATATATTTGGGCAAGAGTAACAACACTGTGGTTTGACAGCAATCTGTGGTAATTATTGGTGTAATGACTAACCTAATTTCCCAAGAAAAGCAAACTGCTAACATGGACCATCACACACAGTGACATCAGTTATACATTATACATTGTATCCTTTTAGAACTGATATAAATATCTCTGAAAAGGTGTGTATAAAGAAAATATAAAATCATTTATGATGAAAGCTTAACTCTTTTCTAAATTTTCTCAAATGGAAGAGATTCAATTCCTTGACCGTGTCTTCCTATGTTAGTATTAATTTCACAACCTCAGCTTCCAGACCAAAGAGAGGTATTTGTAGATATCATTTGTAACACTCCGGTCAGGGGCAGCTAGCATAGAACTGGGGTGCTTTGGGGTTTTCCTTTTCTCACAGCCCCTCTGAGAAGTAGGGTCCTGCCTATTTTGTCCTTCCTCTCAGATGTAGGCTGAGTCTGTTTAAGCAGGCAGAAAAGGGTCAGAGGACCCAGAGGAAGCAAGAGCAGGCAATGGAGGCAGAGAAGGGCAGTTTAGAGAAATCTCAGGCTTTGGAAACAGATCCAAGTGTGAATTCTCACTTCTCAACTTACTGGTGCAGGGACTTGATCCTACAGCCATGAAAAGCATATTTCCTTGGTAGTTAGGAGGTGATGGAAGTTATCCCACATTTCAGGCATGGCTGGTGGGTTCCGTTATGTGGTGCACACCAGGGGAATGTGGATCAGCTTTTGTCATCCTGAAACCTGTGGTTGGTGAACCGTGCAGAGACCTCTGGGTGCTCTGGGATTGAAGTGAGAAAGAAATGGACATTAATTTAATGTGTAAACAGTGGATTTAGTGGCCAGGAAAGAGTGATCATGATTAGGAGAAAAATATTATGAAGGGTAATTCTGTAGGCAAAGTAGCATTCGATCCAGGAGGGAGTGGAATGAGAGAAGGAATAAGGAAGACAGACAAGAAGGGCCCAAGTGATGAGTAGACGGCTTGGGGAGATAAAGCTGAATTGAGAGACACCCCTCCATTCTGTCTTCCCTCCACCTCCTCCCACTCTTCCAGTTAATCTCCTTTGATCACTTAAAAAAATGTCTTTTTTTTGGTCTTTTTTTTTTTTTTTTTAGGTAGGGTCTCTCTGTAGCTCAGGCTGACCTGGAGTTCAGTATGCAGTCCCAGGCTGGCCTCAAACTCATGGTGATCCACCAACCTCTGCCTCCTGACTGCTGGGATTAAAGGTGTGCACCACCATACCTGGCTCCTGGATCATTTTTTTAAACCTTCTTCTGGAACAATTTTGTGCTAATCACTGAGGATTCCTGTTATCAAAACATGAAACCTGGGGGACATGGTGGCACACGCTTTTAGTTCTAGCACTCAGGAGATCAGGGTAGGAGGATCTCCATGAGTTGAAGGCCTTTCTGAGACTACATAGTGAATTCCAGGTCAGCCTGGGCTAGCGTGAGACCCTACCTCGAAAAATAAAAGCAAACAAAGCAACAAAATGGAGTTTAGATGGGCAGCCCTCCTTCATTTCAGAATGTAGATCCACGGTCACATGCGGGAGCCAGGAATGGGATGCACCTCAAGTCCAGCTAGAAGCTCCTAGAAAGCCTTGACAGCACTGAATCTTTACCAGCAGAACATTGTAGCGCTGCAAAGATGATACTGAATGTAGTTGATTGTCATCAAAGCACAATAGGGCTATCCAACCTCGTGTGTGATCTGAGGGACCACGCTGCCTGCAATCTGGCTTGACTCCAGTCCTGACTACAGTGTAACAGGGCAAATTGTTTAACTTCTTGTGTTTTCTTGTCTTTAAAATAAGGCTAGTGATTCACTCATAGAGTTGTTTGGGGATTAAATGAGTTAATTCATATAACTGCTTAGAAAGATAGTACCCACCCCATATCTTTCTAAGTGACACCAATAGGTTCCTATTGGTGAATCTCCAACACAGGAACCTGTTGGTGTCATTTTTATCAGGGACAGTAATTTATTGTGCAGAAATGAACAGCTTTTCAGGAATATGAGCCTAATATATTCAAGTATTATGGAAATAAATAAAATTAAGTATGTACAGCCATTCTGCTGTCATTAAATTACTTTCTTATGAAGAAAGCTAAATGAAAAATTCAAGAAGGAAGAGACAGAGAGGAAAAGAAAGACTCACTACATATTTCTGACTGGATTGGCCTGGAGTTAGCTACGTAGACCAGGCTGGCCTCAAATTCTTTCTGCTTCTGCCTCCCAAGTGCTGGGATTATAGGCATGCCCCAGCAAAACTGGCTCTTTAGAGCAGAAAAGTGTGTTTAGTTATTGAAAATTTTTGCTCGTTTCAAAGTTCAATCTAGTTCTTGGGTTCTGTGGGATAGGAAGATGGTCCCCAATAGACTCATCCTCTGCTTTTATGGTTCCAGCAGGTGGTCTTTGAGCTGAGCCTGTAGATGACTCTTGCCTTCTAAGAGGAAGGATTCCAGATGGATTTTCTGTCATGGAAGACAGAGTTATTGTTCCTAAGGGAATAATGGTGCCATAGTCCTTCTGCACATAATGGTAGACATATGAAGGAGTTGTATCATGTGTGCAAAGAACTTATCAAGATAATTTCAGTATCCAAATGAAAGAAACCTTATGTTCAGGATCACATTTCATATTTTGATTTCAGTAGTGTTTTTCCTCACCAGCTATTCAGGAAGATAATCTTGCAGCCCATCAGTATATGAATGCATTTACTTTTAAACACATTTGAATTATTAGTGGAGCCGGTTGAATAATAGATAACCAAAAAAAATTCAAGGGATTCATTAAAGATGTGTGCAGTTTCCCCTTCTTTAAAATTAAACTTTAAAATTCCCCAGTACTTCTCATATCCATGAAGACTATGATGTCTGTGATAGCAATGCTCCCAGCTCCCTTACTTTTAAACACATTAATTCCACCCTGGCAAGCATTTGGGTTTCAATCACTTTTAATCTGTCCTCACCAAAACAAGGGTGAAGATTCTTCCTCTTGGCTACTGTTATTTACTCACTCACCGTACAGTCAAGGGGAAGCCACAGCCACCTGTTTGAAGCTCAGCTTCCTGAAGATCTAAAGGGCCTGTGTGGTCCTGCTGTTTCCTGGGTCCTGGGAAACTCCATAACTGTATTCAGGCATCAACACGGTCTTGCCAAATCCAGGCATCCATTCAACAAACCCCGTGCCTGCAGCCGCCATGCCACCACCAACCTTTGTAGATAGCTTGGATAATTAATTAGCAGATGTAATTAAGGTTGATTGTAATGAACATACAAACCCCCACAATGTTCCACTGAAGTCACATAATGAGCCTGCAATATCACCCAGACCACTAGCAAGAGATAAGTGAGGATCTTTCTTAGAGACGTCTCCTCACTCTCCTTTCATTATCCAGGATTCCCATTCAGGCATATGCGTTTAAACGTGCTGACTTCCAGAAGAATATATATATATATGCCACTGACACTTCACATCTGTTTGGTGACACCAAACTTAAGATGCTTTAAAATTCAAACGCTTCACAAATGGAATAACTGTGTTTCAAATTATGTTGGTCAGGAAAAAAAAACATCAAAAATATTCTAAATACAATATTGACTCACATATAATAATGAAATAATGTAATCTAGTTTAATAATTCAGATTTTAAAAGCAAGAACTTTTTTAGTAAATAAAACATTATATTAAAATGAAGAGAAATGTGTTTATTATAGTGAATGACTATTGACTGGTATGATTTTAAGCAAATGATTTTAGAGTATAAATGACTTCCAATGAATGTTGACTTTCAATCTGTGCCAAATGCAGAATTTAATAACATTCAAGGTCAAACGTAGATTTACAATATTATTAGTAGATGATTTATGAGTTCTGTGTGAAAAGGGAAAGATGGAGGGAGGGAGGGAAAGAGACACAGAGATAAAGAGAGACTGACTAGAGAAAGAAATTATAAGTGGTATAGATTTATTATTTGGGATGCATGTATTCAAACTTAAGGTAAGTATGAGTTTGAATAAATTTCAGATTTATTCTGTGGACACTAAGCCCAGAGCTCAGTTTGTACAAAGTTGTCTTAGAACTAGAGTTCTTCTGATGAGAGGTACACAGTAGCAGCAGGAGCTGACCCTCAGTCCAGGACCCTCACTTACTGCTTCTCTCTCAACCATCAGAGCAGCTCTAGGTTTGCTCCTTTCTCAAGCATTTGAAAGTCAGAACATGGGGAATTCTCAAGTGAAGGGTTCCCTTGGAGGATTTCTGAGCACTAGTACTGTTCGTCCTCTTAAATTCTGATAACTAAGACACCAAGTTTTTTCCCCTACTAAATAACCGTGTGCCAGTATCATTGAAGAGTTTCTAAGATACTCCATTTGTGTACAAATTCTAAATCTTGACAAAAATGCTTCATGGATTAACCACTAGTTAATTTTTTTTAAAAAAAATCAGCTATATCTGCGTATATGATGAAATGTACCAATAACAGATAAAGTACAATTTTATAGCTTTCTGATTATTTTAATGTGTTATCTGAAACGACCCTTTTCACTGATGATATCGTATAGCTTATTTGATTTTTTTTTTTACATTTTTCTATAAGAGAAAAAGAAAATTTCCCCTCTTTTAGGAACCAATGTGTGAATATGAGAGCGAGGCATCCTCACCATGTGTGGTCACAATGTGTCTAATTTCAAGCATCCGTGGAAGACGATATGATTACCAGGCACTAAGTCTCTCTCCAGCTATTTTCACACTCAATGCTATTATCCAGAATAAAGCCAGCATAAACTTGCAGAATGGCGAATTGCTGAAAATAATCAGGTTAAAGCCATTTGATTAATCTTTATCTGCGTGGCTATTTTTCATAGCCTGGATATAATAGAAAAGAAATCATTTGGTGGTTGATCAGTGTGAAAGGGGTCTTGCATTGTGAAGAGAAACGCAGGGCTGGGCTGAAATGTGTTTTTCTTAAAATTCTACACAGCACTTTTTTTTCTCACATGCCTCTGTTTTTCTTTTAGTGGCAGAGTATTTCTATAACACTGGTTGAGAAAGTTCAGATGATTGCTGTTATCCTAGGATCCCTGTTCTTAATAGCAAGTGTGACTTGGCTCCTCTGGTCAGCCTTCAGCCCCTATGCAGTGTGGCAGAGGAAAGACATCCTTTTTCAGATCTGCTATGGAATGTATGGTTTTATGGATCTAGTGTGCATAGGTAAGACGATTCTCAGTAACGCGTTTCTTTCAGCATCCGCCTGTTTAACCAGTTGGGTCCTAATAGAATGTTGTGGTTTGCAATATCCTACCTTTCCTTCCGTTAATTATCTGAGGTGGGGAGGGGAGGGTGCCAACATTTGGCTACTTTTCTGAAAAAGCCTAATATTTTATATTCCTGGGTAGTTTGAAAAGAAAAAAAAAAACAACAACAAACCAGGAAAGTGGAATGGTTGGAGAAATTATTTGGGGTGAGCAATGTAGGGGATGTTTATTTCTAAGGCACGAGAGCAAGTCAGTTCCCTTCACAAAACTGAGGAGGAATGGACCAATGCCAGCAGCAGGAATTGTGGGCTTGAGGGGAGAACAGTTTTCCAGAAGACCTGCCCTCATGGTCAGGGCTCAGGTTTACTAGGAAGATAAAGGGCACCTTGGAAAGTTAGGGACATGGGGACAATTTCCCTTGGTTATTTGTGTCTTATTGTTGTCCTTAATAAATTCTGTGGCTTGGTGAAAATGCACCATGCATTTAGCTAAAATAGACTCCATTAAAGGGTTCTTTGCTTCATTTGACCAGTCTATCCTTTCCCTAATACCACAAGAAAACAGAAGTTGGCTCATGTGGCATTTATGTGGCAAGTGTGAGGCTTCACCAGCACTTGTCATGGTGACCCTGGGGGTGGGAAGAGGGTGGCTGGAGAGAGCTGCTCCTTGTATCAAGAAATTTCCTGCTCGATTGTGCTTTACAGCCAATGGTTGGAAGACAGAGCTGAAGCAGGAGGTAGACATGATTTAAAGCCATTCCCTGAGTGAGGGTCCTGGACCACTAGCAGCATCCCACCGCCTGCTGCTGATGGGTCTGCATTCTCAGGTGCATCTCAGACCTTCTGAACCAGAAACATGAGAGCAGGTGTTGGGCAGCCATCCGAGCGGCTCAGACCTTCCACGGTGCCTGTGGACACTGAAGCCTGAGACCCACACGTCCAAGGGAATGGAGGCTGGGCTTGGAATTGACCACTTGCTTTCTAATTCTGGCCTCTGCTAGCATACATCAGCTTCCTCTCTGCCTTCTCACTCATGAATATGGAGATAATCATCACCATGTAGATCTAAGTAAAGGAAGCAGTGATCATAAAAGAATTATGCTATTAGAAATAGCATACTGGACATCTTTGAATAAGGCAGAAACACTGAAATAACTCCAGATCACTTAATGTATGAGCTTATTGTAGCTTTCATTTAGGTGACAATTTCCATATCCTCATTGTGTTTAAAAATGAGCTTTATCTATAAATATTTAAAATATAATCAGTCTGACTTTCCCTTCCTTTTTTTCTTTCTTGTCAGTAATACAAGAATATTAAGAAAAAAATGACCAAATTTCAGGCTAGAACAAAAAAAAGAAGGAAATGTTATGAATGATAAATACACTAAGCAGATGTTTCCTGAATGATTGGACTAATCATGTACATGAATGTCTTGCATTAAATGTGCTAATGCATATGGAAGCATTTGAACGGTCTAAATCTCTCTTCAAATTCAATCTCCGGGGCATTGCTCTAAATAAAAAGTAGTCATAGAATTGTTCTACACATCAAATCTCTCTACCAGCTCAAAGACAAAGTTCATTGCTTCAATGAATACATTATAAGATGTGCCATTAATAATAAAACAGGACAACTTAATGAACCTAGAGGAAAAGATTTTGAAATTTTCACCATAAATAAACGATAAGTGCTTGAGGAGATAGATTGATATGTTCAGCCCTGAATTTAAACATTGCACAATGTATATATGTATGGAAATATTACTTGGTGCCCCATTAATGTATACAATTTTTATGTTTTTATGAAGCAGTCAAAAAATAACTTTCAGAGGCAGAAAAGATGGTTCAGTGGGTAAGAACACTTCCTGGCAAGCATAAAGAGCCTGGGGAATTTCAGACCACCTGAGTTCACTTTCTCAGCGCCCATATAAACAGTTGAGCACAGCTACGCATGTCTGTAAGCACAGTGGTGTTGGCAGCCAGAGACCTGAGAATCAGCTCTGGAATCAGTGAGAGACTCCTCAATGTAACCTGTGGATGCAGGCTGGACAGGAAATGCCTGACATTCTCTTACCTCCCCAAGTGCACGGGTGGAACATTACACATCTGTACACACACACACACACACACACACACACACACACACACACACACACACACCACTCCACACACAACATACCGTACCTTGCACATGCAAACAATAATAGTAATAATAATAAGAAATTTGAGTTACAAATAAACACAAAAGGACCATCAAGCTCACTGCTCTACTTAGAAGCAAAACACATGTTTAGTTGACTTCCCTGGTGCCATTTCAACACTATGGAGGTCCAGCGATTTTCTGGTAAGGAAATTGTTCTCCTAAATTTCACAGCTGGACACCTGTTTCATCCTATGGCACCTTAATGTTTGACTGCTACTGTGAATGTTTTCATCAGGGAGATCAGAATTCTGCTTTTATGAGCTCAGATATATGTATTAGTGATCCTTTGGTAATATGGAGCACAGCTGGGCTCCTCTTTTGAAACTTGAATATTTGACCATTTTATAGTCAAATTCCTTAGAAAATAAAATAGTTGACATTTTTAGAGAAATGTTGGAAAGTGAATTTTCATTTATGTTATTAACATTGTTAATGCTTTTCATTGTTTTTTTTTTAGCTCATCAAAACTCAACATTTAGTGATCTATTTGTATAACCTGAAAAACTTTATGGATTTCAGACTGAACATTATTTTATTTGGCAACCTCACTTGTTAGTTTTAGTGAGTGAAAAATCATACATTTTACCCCAAGAAATTGGAAAACTAATACAGTTAAGGAGGCAATAGCCAACTGGATTATGGCCAGTATTCGTCCTTGCTAACTTTTCACGTTAATTCAATTGCCTGCTAATTAAACATACAGAAAATTACACTGATTATACTTTACAAACAAACTTAGAGGCAGAGGTAGATGAGAACCAGGTTTACAACTGAGTCTAGTTCACTCAGGAGAGTCCTATGTGTCAAACACAGTCTTAGGTGCTTTCCTACCCCTAAGGGCCTCTGGGGGCTGTAAATGTTTTCAGAATCAAATTGAGTCAATTTACCAAGTCCTAAGGGGGAAAAAAATCAAACAAATGAACAAAATTGGGGCATATTGTGTGTTGGCGGGGAAATTTCCATGCTTCTACCTGATAAGAATTACCCAGAAGACTATCAGAACCACAGCTTTGCACAAAGACCACCACACACTCACACAGAAAATATTCCTGTAAGAACATCTGGACCAATGGTTGCCTGTTTCGCCTTGAATTGGTGTCACACTTGATACTGATCCTTAGCATGGTTGACTTTAAGCCTTGTGGCCAAGGTTTGATGTTTAAGATCATTTCATGTATTCCTTCTCATTTTGCCTTTAAAACCTTTTCTTGGCCTCCCTTCTTTGAATGCACAGTCGATTTGCCATGAAATGTATTCTCGTGACAATGCCACTCCAGGGTAAACATAATTCTTTGGAGATTTTCTCTCACCACTGTTATTTGGTTTAACAGAGAAGATAGTTATCTCAGCATGTAATTAAACTGTACTGAGATGTGCAATCATGGGCGGAACAATGGTAGATCGGTAATCAGAGAGAGATTCATGCTGGCGGGTTGCATGAAGAACTTTCCAGGCAAGTTTTATGGGGCAAGAAACAGTCTAGCAAGTTGGCAGCTGAATGGATACCTGACAGGTGTAAGGATGACCCCCCCTTCCCAAGGCTGGAGGATGCGAGATTGGCTTCCCATGCAGAAGATATTAAACTAGTGGGAGATAATCTTACAAGAGCTTTAGACTTAATCATACTTTAATGAGAACAAAACTGATTGACAACTTCTCATGTTCTTTTAAAAAAAAATCATCCACAAAAATCTATAGTCAAGTTCCATAATCTAAAAAGATGATGATCCAGAGACTGTAGGCAATGCTTAGCAAGAAACTAAATCATGAAAAGCAAATTTGAACATTTGCAGAAAATTTCTTGACTTGGGGAAATCTGATTACTTATTTTGAGACTCAATGAATTTGGTGCTTTCATTAATTATTAGTTGATAAATTTTCTTCCCATGATTCAGTTTCTTTCTTATTATTAATATTTTAATTTCTTCCAAGTTTCTAAGCACTGTTGGAGTTGAACTATTGATAACAAGGCTGTCTAGTAGAACTGTCTGCAGTAATGACAGGGTCTATATCTGGGCTGCATGGACAGTAGCTCCTAGCTAGGTTTAGCTATTGAACCCTTGAACTGTGGCTAGTGACAATGAGAAGTTGTTTTTGTTTGTTTGTTTGTTTGTTTTAGGCAATGTCTCACTCTAGCCAGACTGACCTGGAACTCACTGTAGTTCCCGGCTGGCCTTGAACTCACAGCAATCCTCCTATCTCTGCCTCCCGAGTGCTGGGATTAAAGGCATGTGCCACCACACTCAGCTAAGAAGCTGAGTTATTAAATTGATTTTGCTTCATATATGTTATTGCTTTTCATTGTCTGTGGCTCATCAAATCTAACTGTGGCTGCCTATGGCTAGTGACTGTCAGATTGGACAGCAGAGAAAGAAATGGTAGATAGAATGGTAAGTGTGTTAGAATTCCAGTAACAAGTTTCACCTTGAGGTACAAATAGTTCTTAAATGACAGAGGAACTCTATTCTGAGAGAGTAGTGATTTCCAAAGGACTAAAGGGGAGCATGTGAAAGGAAGAGATAGACACAGAGTCACAGAGGGAGGGCATGGTTGACAAGTAACTCCTTTCTGTTACTGAGAATTCTGTTCAGAAGATCTGAGTTAAGTGGGAATTAAATTTCCAACCTATGTTTATTATACAATTCATATGTGTTTTAAGACAACTGACGTATGAAGAGACAGAGCCTTGTATTTGGAAGGCTCTTTGAAATATTTAAATGGATGACACTCTCGAGATGGTTGTTCACACCACAGCTAAGGTTTATATCTCTGAGAAATGGCCAGTGACAGTCATCCAGGGAGAACTAAAGAGCAGTCTGGGCTAGTGCTGGCTTTGCCAAGGAAGATCAGCCCAGTGCACCAGGGAAGGCTAGCAGAGGCAGAAAGAAATAGGGAGTGCAGGGGAGAAGGCATTGGGCCGGGGATTTGTTTCTTCACACTATCAACTTGCACTGACTGTGACTCAGAGTCTGCACACATGTTAATGATTATCTCTGCGGACCTCTGACATGACCCTGTGAGCACAGG